>NDGM011254798.1:0-10283 GCA_002564305.1 Octomys mimax | reverse complement strand
TGACTCTCCTTAGGCACACTCTACATCATCGATCACTTTCCTCTTTAGCCCCATAATCTCCTTTATCAGAAAATTTGGGACATTACTGAGTTACGTGATATTACCGTACAAGTTCTCATGTGTCCTGAGTCTTAATTGACCTTGGAAGGCTGGGGCCAAACAGTTTCAATAATTAATGCATTGCATATTGTTGTCTTAGGGGTTATCCATTGTACAAGATGCAGACATATCCTGTTTAAAATATTATTATAACAAACCTTTCTATTCATTGAATTAGGAGAACATAGCTGTATATCTATCATAACTATTTTGAGTATACAGATACAATATGGTCATTCATTTGTATCTCCTTTTCTGTTTAGCTTTGTTAGAGAAGGGTATTCCATTGTCATTTAAATATTATAGGTACATAAATTCAGCAAAATATTCCGGTATAGTCCAGTAGTCCATAATAGTAGTGGGTTTTCCATAGGACTGGCAATGTCAGAAGTTGTTGACTTGAGCCTTTTACAGGTCAGCATACTAATATGGGTTTACATTTTATACTTCATTTTTATACTTTTCTGCTGCATGGTTAAGACCATTATAAAGCAAGAGCTATATACCAAGAAATGTAGCTTTTGTATCTGCCAAGGTCAGTCAAATCCCCTCGGGATTTATCCTGAAACTCTGTACCACACTTTGTAGATCCTTTGTCAGTGTCAGCCATGTGGATGAGTCATGGCCATTGCTTGTTAATTTGCTCTCCGTGAAAGCCTGAGAGAATGTTTTCTCTCCATGTGACTCTCCTTATGTACACTCTACATGATTGATCACTTTCCTCTTTGGCCCCATAATCTCCTTGATCAGAAAATATGGGACACAACTGAGTTACATGATGTTACAGTACAGGTTCTCCTATGTCCTGAGTCCTCACTGACCTTGAAAGGGTAGGGTGAAAATGTTGGCTGTCCTTGCAGCCCTCCCTTTGCTTTGATTTTTGGTCTGCAAACTTTTTGAACAAACTACTTTAATAGATCACACAAGACTTGTATATGTAAAATTTTCCATAAAATTATGTGTTAAAAAGGAATCACATGATGAAATCTAGAATAAGAATTTTTGACCAGTCTAAAATTGTTACAGAATTGGTTTCAAACCAAAAGGCAAAGTGCTCTGTTCCAAAGATTTGGAAGTCAACCAACTATTAGACCAGCAGGTTGACATGGGATCTCTCCCAAAGCAATAACATAGAACGGGCTTTGAGCTTAGTTTATTTAGGTTGTACAAGCAAAAAGTAAAAGAAAGGCTTAAAAATGACCCTTTTTATGCTTGGGAGTGAGAAGGTAGAGGCTGTGCAGGTGGGTGCAATCACACTGAACTCGGTAGGGCTTCTCTCACGTAGTCAATCCAGGCTGAGTGAACCCAACACACGAGCTGCACGGTGGGCTGCATGATGTCATATTTGTCCCAATATGGTGTCAGACTACTAAGTTGATTTTAAAGTTCTAAAATTTCCATTGCAAAATGGTACTCTATAAATGAAAATCATCAACCAATTTTGAAATAGCAAATAAGGTCAATAATGGATTGTGTATAGTTAAAGTTCATTAATGATATAGCATATAAATATGAATAATTATCTAGAATTCAATACAATAACTTTTGCAGGTGCAATTAAGAGACATGAAGAATACAATGATATCTTATAGGATGTAATTATTAGGTAATTTAATAAAAATAGCTTCATGGGATCATGCCAGAGGATTTCACAGAACTCAACATGCCCTTCTTCACAGTGACAAGGCACCTTGTATGCTTTCAGTGGAAATTCAGAGGACCAGGGACAAAGATGGCTCTTAACAGTGATCAGGAATCAAAGAAATCATCCCAATATTGAGATGGCAGTAAGCTTCTCATTTAAGAGTCCTGAAAGGACACAAGTATTAAAATAAATCAGCTTCATTTTCAAGATGCAACCCACATGAATTATCATGGGTAAAGAAGATATAATTGAATACATTTTTAGAAAAACAAATGTAGGATAGGAAGAAGAAACATCAACCAGAAGAAATGAACTACAACAGAGAAATACATTGTAGTCTATGTGCAGTAAAAGTAAATTACCATCAACATTTGTGATGATCAAAGTAATGTTTAGTTTTGAAATGCTAAAAAAAGTAACTGGTAGATGTAGCCTGATGATGTTCAACTTTTTATACACTTTGGTGCATAATATTGTTGGAAGAGCAGAGATGTAAACAAAGTTCAAACTTTTAGAAAAGAAATATGACATTAGCACTAAAATAATTGTTCAAAAGTGAATAGGCATATTAAAAAATTAAAATGAAAAGAAAGAAAAGCATAGTATGAAGAACTCAAATCCAGAAGAAAGAAAGAGAAAATAAGAGAAAAACTGATTTTTTTTTCTTTCCAGAACTGGGGATTGAATTTAGGCCCTTGCACTTGCCTGGGAAATGCTTTTTCCACTGAGCCATCTCCCTGGCTCTGAAAAATTAATTTTAAAATAGTCTATTATTTATTAATATAATAAAGTCTAGTAAAAAGATACATTACTATTTCTGGACACATTTTTATCAAAAATGCAAAATATAAAACCAAAGACGTTTGCTTTTCAGGGTAATGCATCTATCATGGAAAATGTAGAAAACCTTAACAAGGACCATTAGGTGACACATCATTAAAGGTGACACAAATTCTTAATTTGGAAGGAAATAAATAGTATAAAATGTTATTTTGTAGAGGTAATACATTGTATACAAAGTAATATTACTCTTGGTTGAACAGTTACTAGCAATACAAATATCACTTTCTTCAAGGCAAGTATCATGTCATATTATCACTGTACCATCCTCATGATTAATGTACTGTCTTGACTACAGTAGAAGCCAAATAACACTTAAGTAGCATTTTTAATCTTTTATATAGTACAAGGAAACAATTACCTCTATTAGATGTCCTGGCTTTCTATAATGGCTGATGATGTAAAGCATTGTTGACTTGTATCTTCTGAGATTTGGAAAGTGAAATATGTGGCCATTAAACACAACTTCAGATTGACCTGTCTTTTAATTATTAAAGGAATTCATTTGCTTCAATGGATTTTGTCAAGTTCTAGATTGCATATGCTATTAGATTTAAGCATGTTTCTCTCTCTGTTGTGGGTTTGTGGTTTCACTCCAATATGTCATGAGAACTCATTTTGCAGAATTTAACTTTCTTTGAATATAGTAAGCTCTTTATTACTGTCGTGAGCACTTTCTATTTAAAAAAAGAAAAAGGAGAAACATAATGAAAAGAAGAAAAGGAAGTGGGAAGAAGAACCGAAGTAGTAAAGGAAGAAGAAGAAGGAGGAGGAGGAGAGGAAGAGGAAAAGGAAGAGGAAGAGGAAGAGGATTAGAAGAAGAACAGGAAGAGGAAGAAGAAGAAATAGATTCTGAGGATCTATGAAGACAGAGTAGCTCCTCAGTCATTGCCAACATTTTGAAGAGAGGGATTAGAGGAAATGGTAGTGCTTTGATTTGGGGTAACAGAAATGACCTAAGTTTCCCTATGGTTGAGCTTGTGCAGCTGTTAATTTGCTAGAATCTGCTGAATCCTAAATTTTAAGTTTGTAAATTGTGCGGCATATAAATTTTAGTTAAATAGAGCTGTAAAAAATTATATATTTTTTATTCTAGGTGTTGAAATAAACTAACAGAAGCATATGAACTGGGATTTTTCAATCACACTTCATTATTTTATTAAAGTCTTATGTGAAAATTTAAGTGTTTTATCAGAGAAATAGAGTTTTCTTCATTTACATTATAGCATAAATGAATCTAACAAAACTGACATGGATAACTAGAGAAGAACAATAAATTCTAATGCAGGATGGAAAACAGTCAACACAGGAGATGCTTAACATTTGATCTGCTTGAATGAGAGCTCCTCAAGTTATATTATGATGAGGTATTCAGGGATGCAAAGGGACCTGAGAAAGTTTGACAGAAGGGCAGAGTCAGGGCTTAACAATTGTTATTTTATCTTTGAGTGTAAAACTTCCCATTTGAAAAAAATTATTTTAATACTCATTTAATTTAGTATATATCCACTTAGTAAATAAGAATGGAGAAAAGACATTGGAAATATCTATAGATTATACAATACCAGATTGAGTCAAACTTGAACATTGTATTTAATGTAATATTTTGTTGGTTGAACATTAAAACTAATGGGATTACATAATGAAATAGTCCAAGTCTTAGCTTTGAGCCTCCTTTCTCTAAAGGCACTGAAAATGATTATTACAAAATGCATGATAGAAGTAATGGAAGGACTTAGAACATACATGGATAATTGTATAAGACTGTCATCAGGCCAACTCAAAATCAAAATCACTAGTGGCATTTTAAAGGCCCTTATTTGCTTCCTTTTTGTCAATTAATGTATGATTTCCTTTACTCACTCATGCAATGAATATTTATAAATGCATCCTGGTATTCTATAGGATTATAAACTCTGAGAATATACTGATTATTGAAGAGAACAGCCCCCTATCCTTGCTGAAATTGAGATATGGTGGGGATGTAACTGCAATTAAAGTCTATATATTGCTAGAGCATATAGTGGAATTAAGTAGTGGTAGGAAGAGTATAAGGATAAAGGGCAGAGATTCTTGTTTATCTAGAATTTCCTAGAAAATTATTAAGAGATCTACAAGATGCTTGGAGTCATGTTCAGCCTGAACTGAGAATTGTACCAAGAAAATATATTTGAATAGATTAGGATGACATCAATAGGATATAATGCATTTTCCTCTAATGAGCACAGAAGGAAATCGCTCATCTTTGTTAACAGCACTTCTAATGCCACCTGAAAAGGATTTTTCTTTCTCTTAATGGAAATAAGAGGATTGCAGTGATTTCACAGAATGGCACTTGCTTCTAGCTTTTATAATGTTCTCTGTAAAAAAATCTGTTTCAGATTATTTAGTACTATTTCTCTACAAGAGCTACAAGCTTCAGTTTCAGCATCAGGCTATTACAAGTTGGAGCCATAGAAATTTCATTCAGTGTATCTTTTATGTATGTTAATGTGACTTCTGTTTTCTGTGTGTTTTAAAATTGAAATATTGTTGATTCTTGTTTCCAAAATTATTTTATATTGTGATATATTGCATGTAAACACTTAACATAGCACCTGATTTTCTATATACTCTTAGCAAATACTTTCTACCACTACCATCAACATTATCATCGCTCTGCTCCCCTTGCTAGACAATTCATATAAGCACCACTATTGCTGCTCATGCCTCACCACTTTAAGACGATGTTTGCAGCATGGAAGAGATTTTGGTTGGCTTCATCATTATCTTTCAAGATAATAAAAATTTCAGTGCATCAATACATCTATCTAGCCAGAGTTTAAAAATAAATTTTTTATTTAGCCAACAACAGCTGTTTTATTCACAAAACAGACACTGGATTGAATCATTCTGTTTTTCTTCTGCAAAATTTGCAAGCAATATCTGTACTTTGGAATTTTTGTATTGCAAATATTGCCATAAAATATGAAAAGAAAAAAGTATATGTCTGATATAGTGGCAGCATGCCATGATTCATACTTATCAGATGTTTCTAATATAGAATATACCAACTCTCCTATATTGAAATTAGAGTAGAGTGATTTTGTGGATTAATCACCATTCTTTGAATATATTATAAGTACAGTGTATCCTTGACGTATGAACTCAATTGATTCCCCAGTGCTGGTTGTAATACAGGCTCAGGATTCTCTATGCAGACTTTGAAGGCTTTCTATCCTACAAAGAGACAGATCTCAGTGTCCTTCAAGATACATTCACTCAGGATTTCTCCATTAAACCCCATTCAGGAAAGGATGTTACAATATTCCTTGAAGAACTCTTTAAGGGTTAAATCAGTATCTGAGACCATCTGAAGCACAAGCAACCAACATTCAGGTCATAACTCAAGACTTCAGTAGTAAGTTAAGACTAAAATTCCTTTTCTAACGTAAGATGATCACATGTTAGTTGAATCATAACTCCTATGATTAGAATAATCCTAGGGGCCTGGGGAGATAGCTCAGTAGAATAAGCACTTGCCTGGCAAGCACAGGGTCCTGAATTCAATCCCTGGTGCTCCAAAATAATAATAATAATAATAATAATAATAATAATAATATTCGTAGGAATCTCAAGAGATTATGCCCATAAAAACCTTGATTTTATAGATATAGAAACTAAAGCATTGAATGTTGAATACAAAGCATATTGATTAAAATTAATTTGTATTAAAACATAGAAATATATTCTTTTTAATTAGTATATATGGAAGAATGCAAATTCTGGAGACCAGGCATGGTGGCATATACCTGTAATATAAGTGCTGGGGAGGATGAAAACAAGAGGAGCACTACAAGTCCAAGCTGCATAGTGAGACCCTGTACCAAATATATATTAAAAAGAATAATGCCAATTGCAGTAAAAGGACAGTGTTTAAAATAAACTGTTATATTAAGAAAGCTATTACTGAAGATCTTGATGTTCTGGCTACCTCCAGCCTAAGAAAAACCTTAAGTACAATTTAAATTCAATGAAAAGGTGCAGAGGATGAGATTAAGCCTGGAACACGCAAGCACCATCTGGTTGCCTTGGTTACAAGCCTGACTTCTTTGTTAACTAAATGTAATAGAAAAATGCTACATGCAAATGCAGGAAACAATAATTGGCAACATGAAGTTTTGATTGATAAAGTAGTAGGTTTGTTATATCTTCAAGGAAGGACGCAAAAAAAAAAAAAAAGGGAGGGAGATGATAGGCGGTTAGAGTACTATATTTGGGCAAAAAGAGTATTGAACCCATCACCATGAAAGCTCTTCTAATTCTGACACACTTTATTTTTCTTCCATTTTTGTGCAAACAGACTCAATGCAATGGATATGTATTTGACCTGATACTATTGAGATGTGCACAGAATTCTGGGATGACAAAATAAGCTTATGGTTTTAGACATTTGAGCAAAAGTGATTTAGTTACCTGTAGTTGTATCATTTCCTACACATTGAGATAAAGCAGCAATGGGAATTTATTTTATTAGGAGCTGCCTGCATGCATCAGTTCATGCCTAGTGAAGAAGTGAATACTGAAGGAGGGTGATCAAAATAAATATTTGTACATTCATCTAGAAAATGATTGGCTAAAGGTCATAACAAGCCATCTTTTCTGACAGACAATGGCTTTTAAACACTATTGATGTAACCAGCCAAGTAATTTTTGTATCCCAATGATTTCCACCACTTCTTGTAGAGAGCTTTGTGACTTTATTAAATCTTTCGAAAAAAGTGTGCTGTACCTTTTACTTTCATACTGAGAGTAAACCTAAGGCCTTCACCTGTGATGCTCACTCTCAACTCTTTAAATTTTAACTTTTACTTTAACATAGGGCATATTGAAGGAGTTCGATGACTGGCCTTGGCTTAAATCTGTGAACCTCCTAAAAGTGGAAAGGAAAAGCATGCATCATCATGCCTGGCCAATTTTCAATAGTTATAGATTCACAAAAAGTTTCAAAGTAATTTATGATTACTTTTCAAAGTAATTATGAAAGTTTCAAGTTTACTTTAATAGAAATATTGTCTATAGCTACAGTATAATACCAAAATCTGAAAATTAGCACTAGCATGATCTCTAGTTTTTATTTAAATCTCACCAGTTTCTCATACACTCAATTACACGTGTACACAGGTGATCTATGCAATTCTATCACCAGCATAGATTTGTGTAACCAACACCACAATCAGCACACAAAATATTTCATCACTCCAAGATCTCATCATACTTCTTATTCTTTATCATATCTATTAGTAGTATTTTAGGATTAGTTTTATTTCATTTTTTCCTTATTGCTTTATGATTGCATCTGATTTGTTGTATGAAGCAATACTTCATTTCTATTGGTCATTCATAATATATGTATTACAGATGTACAAAAATTTCCTTGACAATACATATTTTTATAGATATTTTGATTGTTTCAAGTTTGGGTGTATAACGAACAAAACTGTTATAAATATTATATATATATTTTTTCTGAGATAAATGCCAAAAACTCTTATTCTGTTATTCCTAGATCAAATGATATGTGGCTAGTTTCATAAGGAATTGTTAAAACTGTTTTCCAGAATGGCCATACCATTTATATTCCCACAGATAAAGAATGGGCATTATCAACTTTTTTTCATCTCCACCAACATTTGATAATCACTGCTTTAAAATTTTTCATAGACATTTTATCATTTGAAAGCTTTTTATATTTATTTTATTTTGCAGAACCAGGGAATGAACTCAGGCCCTTGTGCTTGCCAGGGAAGCATTTATTCTACTGAGCCATCTCCCCGGCCCTGAAAAGCTTTTTGAAATGAAATAAATATATAAAGCTGTCTACATGAATAATAAGTTGGACATTTTTACATATCATAAGAAAAAAATGTCTATTGTTTGACTACATTTGTATAAATACAAATAGTGAAATGGGATATAGCTTAAATAAGGGAAAATTGTTAAACAAAATATAATTTCCAATTAGAGCTCTATTATTTACTGATTATGTAACTTTTGGTATGTCATATTAACCTCAAACACTTATTTTCTTACTCTTCTGATTTTATTTTCTTTACATTTTTCATGGTACATAGGGGATGGGTATTTAACAGAATAATACTGTTGAATTACTTATAAACACTAAAGGTCCAGAGGCATAAAATATTAGATAGATCTAGGTCACAGGAAACATGGATTCATAATTGTTGATAGTAAAAATGATACTGTTGGTTCTATAGTAATGTAAAATTTTAAATTCGATATGCTATGTGCGACAAGACACATTTTGGGTATAGATGAATGCAAATAAGAAGAAATACATGTTTTCAGAATAAAAGTGCCAGAGGAAAAACATCAAGCAATTCTATGAGAAGCATTTAATATATTTTCTAGTATTATTGGTAATCTTCAAATAGACTCAAAATCAACAGGAAATTTCAATTATTTTCAATATTTTTATGTGTATATATGAATCACATGATACCAATGAGAACACTAACAATTTTGGAAGCAAATAATCTAGCATATAGATTTATTTTCCCACATTGATTAAAATAAATGGAAAATGATTTTTAATTTGTACAACTTCCACATAGTAGATTATTCCCACGATTGTTAAGAAGTCACCCAGAAAATTGCAAATGCTACTTCAAAAGCAGTATCAGCTTAATTCACATTGCTGAGTTAGGCGATTCATAGCCAATAGGAAAAACAGGTGTTTATTATGATAGCACTACTCTATAATAACCACATAAGCATTCTGAAATAAAATATTTTATTAATACTAAATATTTCCAATGATTATGATAGAATGGCCAATTAAAGGGAATTTGTTTGGCTTATATTTCTGTGTAACATGGGTAACTTTAGCAATTATTTTCATTGTAAAAATGTTGATTAGTTCCATGTATTAATGCCTTCATATTGTCTTAGACTATGTAAAATGCAATAGTACATAAAATGTTACACCAATTTCATTCTATTAATTGTTCCTATAAACTTTTACATAGAGTGTTGCTGCAGAACATTTTTATTGAGCCTATTTTCTGCTGAGCACAGAATGAATAGAATTGTGTGTTCATTGGAATATTCCTTTCTAACTTAATTTTAAGGTGGTGTCACATTAGGACTTACACTAAGTAAATGAAGAGTTTCATACCTTAAAAACAATGTTGATGCACTAACTTTTTAGACTGATGTATCTGAAATTTCTTCTATCCATGCTATTCAATTATAAGACAACATGTATGAAACTAATATTATGCACAACTTCATTTTTATTTGCATTTATCAAACTTTGTAAGATTACCTATTGGTCAAACTTTTTAATATATTTATTGAGCCAGCCAAATGGCTCAGTGGATTAAAGCACCTTTCAGGCTCAGGGACCAGAAGTTTGATCCCTGGGCTTACCGTGCTGGCCAGGCGCCCGGGGCATGCTGAGATGGCAATTGAGTTTGAGCATGGCAGCATGCGCCTCTAATCCCAGCTATTGGGTGGCTGTAAGCAGACAGATCACTATGAGTTCAATCTAGTAGTGAGACCATAAACTCCCTGTAGACCCTTCTCTAAATATATATATATATATATATATATATATATATATATATATGCCTGTCCCTTAGCTCATTTCTTTAAGTGGCTGCTTCAACAAAGCAGTCAGGCTCAGGTTGCTGTGGTT
>NDGM011254795.1:0-15486 GCA_002564305.1 Octomys mimax | reverse complement strand
TTTGAAACTGTCTCATTGCTATTTGTTTCTCAATAAAATTAATAAAATAAAAAAAATAAAAAAAAGAAACTCTAGACTTCACTTTTGTTTTTTAACCCAAAGATGCTCTCAGAATGGTTGGCTACACTTATAGAGCAAGAATATGCTTTCATGTTCTATAGCAAAGTTAGCTAAGAGTGTCTACTGATTTATTGTATCTTCTACAAATAATTAGAAGAAATGAGTTAATAAGTTTCAAACAGAAAGAAGTGATAAATATTCAAGAGTACAACGGCTGGGGAGATAGCTCAGTAGAATAAGTGCTTGCCTGGCAAGCACAAGGGCCTGAGTTCAATCCTCAGTTCTTAAAAAAAAAACACTACAAAAGTAAGTACTAACTAGCCTGAATTGAGCATTAGATATTGTATGTACATATTGAATTATCACACTGTACCCCATTAATATGTGCAATTATTGCATCAGTTAAAAAAGAGAAAGAGGCCTGGGGAGATAACTCAGTGGTCCAAGTGCCTGTCTGGACCCGAGTCCAAAGACCCAAGTTCGATACCTGTTACCACATATCATGGAAGACCAGGAACCCCTGGTGTGCTGTGATGGCCCCCAAAATGGGTGCAGGTGCACACCTGTAATCTCAGCGCTGGGGTGGCTGAGCCGGAAGGATCACTATGATTCTGACCTGCATAGCAAGACCCTGTAACAAACAAATAAATAAATTTTTATATGTTAAGAAAAACAAAGAAAAATGTTACTTTCTCTTTAAGAATTAACAAGCAGAAATGCCATGATTTGACTACAGTTTCAGAAGCAATGCATAAGAAGGTTTTTAACAAAACTAAATTTTAAATTTTAAATTTCTCTTTTCAGTGCAAAGCACCTACTAAGAACCAGCCCCACATGAAGCTGAAATTCTGGACCCTTTCGGTATGCATCCATCACATCTTCCAAGCAGCCGTTCTTTGAGGCCCTGTGATGTGGTAACTGTCTAGCACTAGTCAAAGCATGGATTTACCCATCATAATAAATCAAATTCAAGAATTTTTAATTCTGCACAATTAAAGTAGTCCAAACATACCAATCAAATAACTCTTTTGCTTTTCCTTCATTTTGCTCACTTGTTTCTTTGCTTTATCTTTGACTGATGTGGGACACCTCATTCATCCATTGAATTCACACATTGAAATTAAGGACTGAAATCCCAATACCAGGTAGGCTGTGAATGGCGCTCTGGAGGGACTCTTCCAGACATCACTTCCTTTTATTTTACATGTGGTATGTAATGCACCAATATGCCAAAATTAAACCCATTGTTTTGTGTAACCAATACACACTAAACAATTACTAAGGAAAGGTCAGCCTAGATGAGAATGTATGACTAACAAACACCAAACCAACAGCTAGTAGAAGTCAAGAATGTCTACTTCATTTCTTGTAGTTTATCCTACTGTGCTGCATTGCATAAAAAGAAAAAAAATAACATCTTTCATATATTCCTGTGATATTCATACACATAATTAAAGAAATAGCTCTGTCGGGGTGGCCTTGATTACTTTCCTAGAAATTATAGATTATTACTGTGAAAGGTCATCTTCATTCCTTTGCACCAAATTGTACAGAAAAAGGGAAACAGAACATGAATGCTTCAGTGGCTCTCTCCCAGCTATCGTATAGTTAATCTTGATCAGGGCACGACTGTGGGGCTGTAGGGGAGGCTGGGTTGCCATGCTCGCCTTGCTGTATACTCTTAGGCAAGCTCCTTCCCCTCTTCCTGGCTTCAGTTTGCTTCCATATGGAGCTCCTATCAGGTATTCCATACAGAGTTGGAACATTTTTTGAGTTAAATACAGTGCTTTCAATGGGCGAAAATGAATGCTCCTTCTCTGGGGTCTGGGTCTTCCATCTCGAAAGCTCTATTTACCATCATGTTTCCTACAATATGTGCTTATGAGCCTTCGGTGAAAAACAAGTAGTTAGCCTTTGGAAGTCTTACACGTAATATGCAACCTTCCTGACATAAATTGTTTTAAAATGGGTTTGGTGAGACATAAATATACTATTCCAAAATCAAGTCCAAACTTGAAGTTTTTCTTCCCCATGTTCTATTTTCTAGGGATTTTTAAGAACAGTCATTTCACAGTTCAGCTGTGAAATAATATCCTTCTATCACTATCTAGGGATGTTGAAGCATAACTAAAGGAAACTATAAAATGTACAATTTGCTCTTGTGGCTTTCAGTATGGTTTTATGAGGTTTATTATTATTTTTAATAATCATCCTAGAACCATGATTAGAGCATAAAAGACTCCAGAAGCACAAATCAAAGGGAAATGTTAGTTTTCGTCAGCCATGTACTCTATCTATTCCTCTTCTCTCATTCTTCTTGGTTCATAAAAGAGGTGATGTCATGTTCTATGATGTTCAGTTGATCGGTGAAATGTCACTACGCAGTGATGTTCTAATTGATGATGTTAAGCCGGCTAGCAAGAAAGTGTCAAATGTCACTTTTGTGACATAAACTGGCAGTTACGATTATATAATATCAATTATTCTTTGGAAAACTGCATTAGATCAGTTAGAGCTGAACCAATTTAGTTGGAGCAGGTTCATATTTTTTTTCCTAGCTGTTCATCCAGTTCTAATTATTAGGGGTAAAATACACTTTGGATGTAGTTTAGACTTTCATAATGTTCTTCCTGGAAGCATAATAGGTGTCTTGCATGGCCTTTGTGTTGTGAAAGGAGATAAAAGAAAAATCCATCGTGACCTTCCAAAGAGGAGGCTGCACGTTGAATTGCTTTAGCGGCTCCTCCTCTTCTTCCTTAATTGAAACTCATGGAATTATCTTAATTATTAATTATGATGTAAATGAAATATGACATTGTGAAGGAATATTTTTAAAGCTTCTTAGGTTGCTTCCTATCCATGTCAGCTAATAAGTTACTTAAGATTTAACCCAAAACTTCTAGGCACACTTGCCTCTGTCCTTTCCTTTATAAGTTAAAAGCGATGAAAAGGAGTAAAAAAAAATGTCACATTCTTGCTCCTGTACTGTAGGTATAATTTTTAAAATGTAGTAGCTTAACTAGAGGATATGTAAACTCAAATACCAAATGATATACTAATAAATACAATGATAGCAATAGTTATCATTTATTATAATTTGTATACCCAGGCATTATGTTAATTATTTAGAGATATTACCTAATGTATTCCTTACAACATATTTGACAGCTACATATGATTATCATTTTGCATATGGAAAAAATAGAAACTTGTCAATACTTTGGCATGCTCCTGAAAGTTAACAGTTCGTAAAGGATAAAAATCTTCAGGAGTAGTCACATAATTTTCCAAAAGACAACCAAAGCAAAAATCCATTGACAGAGACAGTCAACCTTTTCAGTCCCTGCCATCGTTACGGCGAAGCTTGAGAAATGAGCCCAGTGTTAGGTCTAAGTGCTCTCAGAAATAAGAGCAGGGAGATGATGGTTAACTGGGGTGGGTAAAGAGCATATGTGAATATGTACATGTGTTCTTGTTTCTGGGAAATACTTGTATCCAGGTATGCATGTGTGTGCATGAATATATGTGCATGTACACATGCACAGATATGCATATGTGTGCATATGCAGACTTGGGTGTGTGTATGAACATGTATACGTGCACACACATATGAGCATATACATATAACTCTAGAGATGAGAACTATGACATAAAGTATAGGGTAACAGAGACAAATTATTATTAAGTAATTATTACTGTCAACTGTAGGAGCATAGCCTGCCGACTGGTAGGAATACAAAAAAACCTGGTGATCCCACTAAATCAGGGCTCAGGAACGCCACTCTGAACAGGGTAGGAACCATTCAATTGCTGAATTATGAGGCAGTCCAGAGGGATAAGTTTTTGGAAGAGAGTTAAGGAAGCTAGGGGAAATGCATGGGTCTTCAAGAGGCAGTGCCTGTGTACCAAATGGTCGAGCTACCAACCCAGAAATGAGCAGTAGACACTTTATTTCCATTCAAAGATGAGAGACTTGGTCACATAGAAAATCAAAAGAGATTGCCAGCCATTTCCTCTTCCTTCCCTATTTCCTTTTGTCAATTCAATTCCAATTTATCTCCAAATCAATTGTATTTTTCTATTATCATTGAGTTTTTTCTCCATGACATTGAGCTGATAGCTGCCCTTCGATACTTTAATTCTGCACTACTGCTTTTCCTTCATATCCTTCTTATAAGTATGGATTGTGTGTGGGTGTATGTGTGTGTGGCATGTGTGTGTGTGTGTGTGTGTGTGTGTGTGTGTGTGTGAGAGAGAGAGAGAGAGAGAGAGAATTCAATCCTGGTGCCCAGTGAGTCAACTGGAATCAGAAGAAGGTATAGTCCTGAGCCATTATAAGTATCAGAGATTCTAGAACTTTGGTTCTCACCTCCCAAATCAGAACTTTGGTTTTAGGCTCCATCAAACCATACCACAAAGAAAAATTAACAAAAAAAAAATGTGTCAAATGAAAATATCCTACATTATTGTTCTTGGCAGCATCTTGGGTCCCCGTGATACTTCTCTATGGGAAGTTATGCTCTCTGTCCATGTTCATTTCCTTGTGTTATTTCCCTGTTCTACATCACTTTCACTTTAGTTAAGAGCAAAGCCAAACGATTTCTCCTGGAATGTGAGGAAAAGACACCAATGGTTCCTGGGATTCCAGATTTCCCTCCTGGCCCCAACTCAAAGGCGACACGACTACAGAGGAGGACAAACAAACAGTAACTGTGAGTTTGCCAAGCACTTTATGTGCAAATTCATTGTTTCCCACAACAACTTTGTAGTCTCATGATTCCTGTCATCTAAGAAGATCCCACAGCAAATAAGCAACATGTCCCCCATGATGATGTCTTTGCATGGCTTGTCTCTCCCTGTTTTTCTCTGGGATTACTTGCTTAAGTAAGTGAATCACACATAGCCTTTTCCTTAGATTTTGCTGCGTATAGAATACAGTTCAAGAAGCCATTAAAATTCTCATGAATCAAAATAAAGCTAAATTAGCAAATTACTGACTATGGAATTTGTGTTCAAAAGGCCGAGGCTGAAGTAAATATGATGAAAAAACATTTTATGAAGCTGGGAACTTCTGTGATGCTATCCATTCTTGGTACCAACAGATTCATTCCATCCTTATTTGCCACACTGAAAATATATATTTCTCTATCATAATAGATAATTTTTGTTTTCAAACGCATGCTGTATAAATGAATGATAGCAAATGAATAATACTCATGTTTTAATGATAATAAAATGATACTTTATAAGTATTTGTACACCTCCTCTTATTTTGGGCAAGGTGGTCAGGGTAGAGACCAGCAATGCCTTTTGGTGCAGGCTGTTTTCGGTCCAAAGGATGAGGGGACATGTAGTTTTTTTGTTTTTTGCTCATCCTGCACAACAGTGTGGGGGAGTCACTTGACCTGGAGGTTATTCTTTCCTGGAAGGACTTTCAACTCCCAGGTTACTCCTCTGTGTGAGACAACATGCAAGCTGCTTTGATGGAAGTGAAACATTTGACATTTCGTTGTTCTAAGAATCTTAGTTCATGGTCCTGTAGCATGAGACTCTCATCTTAGCACTTGGGAGGTTGAAGCAGGAGGAGGATTTGGAGTTCACAGATGGCCTAGGAAAGTAGGCAGACCCCATTTTAAAACAAAACAAAAATCTTGGTTTGGAACCAAAGTGTTTGAAACTGTTCTGAGGAAATACAGTTTGTGTATCATCTGAAAATCTTTGAGTTTCTGGTTGCTTGGGAAGTGATTTGGGCGTAATGCCTAAAGCAACCAGAAAAACTGTGGCCCCATATCCTCACCCAAGTTTGGAAGCCAACAGTACCAGCAAGGTCATTGTTAGGGAAGATTGTTGCCACAAACCTGTGAAGTTGTTCAACAAAAAAGTCCTACCCATGGATCAGGGAGACAGCTCAGCAGCCTAAGCACCTGCCTGGTAAGTACAAGGATCCAGATTCGATCCCCAGCACCACAGGCCATGCTGGCCCTGCCCCTGGGTGCTCTGTGCTGGCCACCAAAACTGGGCCTGGTGTGATGAAGCATGCCTGTAATTTCAGCACTGGGGAGGCTGAAAACAGGAGGATCACTATGAATCCGAGCTGCATAGCAAGATCCTATACCAAATAAATGTATAAGATTTTTTTTTTAAATTTAAAAAAAAATCCTACTCACCACTTTACAAACTACAACAGACACAATAGTGGATTTGTGTGACAACTTCCTGCTTTCTCGCCATATCAGACATAAGAATAACCTTCAGGTCATGTAGTCAAGGGCATATTCCCAAGCTGTCCCTCCCAAGGGTATATTCTGAGCTGGTACTCATTCTCCTATATTGGCCAAATCTGGTCACATTATGTGTGTTTCTAATGTGGCAAGATGTGCTTCTGGTTTCAAGGATCTTATTGATGTAAGCCTTGGTTAGGTCCTTCAAAAGACTGGAGTCATGGAGTCCTCTTCGAGTGACCTTCCCTGAATGCTTTGCCTCCGCCCATCCCCTGAAAATGGTGGCGTGGCTGGGAGAAGGGTGCGGCAGCTCCTTGGCTCTCACACTCCACCCTGCCAATCTGCCTTTGCATCGTAGGATTAATTGTCTCCTCTAGACATCTGGAAGAAGTTTTTGTGCGTATTAGTACCATCAAAGATAAGGACAATGAAATAGCTTCTTTTCCCTTTGGAGAAAATGATTTCCTTTTTGAATTGAAAAGAGGTTCCCTTTTTAGACCCTGCCAAGACACTTTCTATGAATAACACCATTAAATTTCTTGTTAGTTATGTTGTTGAAGGAAGGGCTTCAAGGTGCTATCATTTCCTTCTGTTAGCTTGCAGGCTTCACATGGTAGCATGATATAGTGTCTTGGTAGACCAGGAATATTTGGGAACCCTGATAAAGCCCTGGTAAGCCTTTCAGTTTCTTTGGTAGGAAGTCTTATTAAAAGGCTCCTAGTGATCCCTGACTCTTGGTATGCACACCTCTGTAGAGACTTCCTCCCTTGTGTGTGATCTGAACTCAGGAGCTTTCTCCAAATGCAGAGGTAGTGACATATCTCTTCTGAGAACGAATCACAGAAGAATGTCACTTCCATCCTGGGAATCCCCTGTCTTCCCTTCTGCCTTCTCACTTTAATGAAGCAAGCTGCCTGATTAGAGTAGATGGTGTCTTATGGCAAAGAACTGAGCAGCTTCAGCCAACACGAAACTAGAAACTGAGGCTTCTATGCCAGCCTGCAAGAGGTCTCGCTGCTACATTCAGAAATGGGGACTTCCCAGTTAAGCCTTCAGGTGACACAGGCTGGGTTGCACCTTGATGAACCCTGTGAAGGGTCCTGAAGCAAGGGACTCATGTAACCAGCCCATATGCCTCACCAGCATGTGAGTGAATATTGTTGGGGTATTCATTACACAACAATAAATAGAAAATACAGTCCCACTCCAATTATAGGTGTTAGAAGCTGTCTTTTTTGTGAGCCATTGTAATGGCATCCTCTGGTCATAATATCCAGGAAATGTCTGTAATCTATGATTTCCTTTGAATCTAGGCAGCCATTTTCCACTCCTGGATCACTAAGCAACATTCAACCTGTCAGAAACTGGGGCATACAAATTCTATTATAGCCACTATATTTAACACAGAAGCCTGGATAATAAGGTCAGAGATGTATTTTACAGCCTCAGCCCAGCATCATATCTTTTCTGGACAAAGGGCACTTTCCATAGTTCTGATTGAAAATAGCAGTTATTTTTTTCTTCTCCCCCCCACCCCCGATCAGTTATCCTTACTGAAAATGTACATTGCTGTCGCTTCTGACAGGGAAAACTTGTATTAGATACCATGGGCTTGCACCTGAATACCCAAGTGATGCATTACATGAATATAATTTACATAATGAGCCAGGCAAAAAGCGTGTGTTAGGGTGCACATGCTTGTCAACATTTAAAAATGTTGCAATCTTGACAGAGAGCTGCCTTTTAGTGTGAAGAAGAAAACACTCATTTCTCTCCCTTTCAAACTCATATCTGGCACCATGCCCCAAATGCTGCCCATGAAGGGCACTTACATACTTTACCACGAAAACATGGAACATTTGTTGTATAATCAAATGTTAAATCAGTACATAGGACTTACCCGTCTGCATTAGAGCAGATTTTTTTTTCTAGTCTTGCAATGTCTACTGAATGATTAAACTCAAGAACCAAGTGGACTTTATGGCTAAATTGCAGTTTATAAGGGGACATTAATTAATGTCAGATAAAAATGAGATTACTACGGAATTGCATTTTGCTTTCTCATTAGTGGCTGGTTCATAATTATAAACTTTGCTGGAATGAATAATTAAGAAATTGTAATAAATAATAGCAGTACAGGAGGGCTCCAGGAAATGAAAACAGCACCATGTAGCAGAAGTTTCGGTAAATAATGTCCAGGTCACCCACACTTTTTTTCAGCTACCTGTACAACCTAACAAAGACTGGAGTGTTACAATTACTTCAGAATTATTTTGGTTAACCCAAAGATTAGTCAATAAGATTAATAAATAAAATGAAAGGTTAAAAATATTATTTCTAGGCTTCCAGAGAGCAACTAAAATGAGTGTTGGAGGCCCAGGAGAGGATTTATTGGTAATTTTAAATAAACTTCCTAATAGACCCAAAATGAACATGTTGTCTATATCAACTGTGAATCAAAATATTTTCTAGTTTGCTTTTTACCTCATATATTAAAATTTAGTGGGGCCAGGGAGAGAGCTCAGTAGAATAAGCACTTGCCTGGCAAGCACAGTGTCCGGAGTTCAATCCCCAGTACTGAAAAAAAAAAAAAGAAAAAAAAAGAAAAAAAGACATTTAGTGCTGTGGTGATATGATAAGATATCTTTACTTGATTGCAGGAGGGAAAATAAACTAAAGTTATATATATATAGAATTTTTTCTTTTCTTTTTTGGTACCAGGGATCAAACTCAGGACCTTGTGTTTGCCAAACAAGCACTTATTCCAGAGCTATCTCCCCAGCCTACACCTTATATTATTAATCCCATCTTTTAAAATATAATTTATAAAGCAAACGTTGTGTTTTGTATCTCTTAAATTTTCATTTCTGGTTCTAAAGGAAGCATTTGTCTTTCCAGGCCTCACACATCCACTATTACCTCAGCTCAGTCACTAAGTCTGAAATGCTACTGAGTGTAGCACCAAGCCAGGGGCAAGCATCAGCCTCCCAACCTGATGCTAACACCCAAGACAAGAAGACCAGAGAAGTACATCAGGAATAAAAATTTCTGCCGTACAGTGGCATTTATTTATCCTGTCATCTTCTGACCTTGGCAAATTTCCTGGGGTGGGGAAGCATAAGCCACGCATTGACTTAAATGGAATCTATCAATCCTGCTCAAATGTTAGGCAGCCAGTAATTACCTTACTCACTGATGGTTGAAATGCCAAAAGAATCAAGAGGCACATCCTTTTGGAATAAAAGGTGGTCACCTGTACTTTCTGGAGGATGTAGCCTTTACCAATCCCTGGCGATATAATAGAAGTGAACAACAGCATTGACAAAAGAGGACTGGCCTAATTTCTCCTTCTACTTTTGTTTCCATCCTCTCCCCAAACTGGGTCCTCAAGGAAACTGAGAATTTCTATACTAGCAAAGGGTCTATTTCAATATGTTAACTTAATTGAAGCTTTGAGACTAAAGCCTAGATGATCTTCACTGTAAAGATCTGTAATTGAAAATAAAGGGGGCCCAGTGAGATAGCTCAGCTGACTAAAGCACCTGCTTAGTCAAGCTTAGGCAAGCACAGGGACCTCAGTTCAATCTCTAGCACCACGTTCCATGCCAGCCCCGCCCCCAGGGCAGTCTGAGCCGGTCAGACTCCAGACATAGTGGCAGATGCCTGCAAACCCAGCACTGGGGAGGCTGAAAGCAGAAGGATCACCACGAGTCTGAGCTGCATAGTGAGACCATGCAACAACTACGTATATTTAAAAAAGAAAAGAAACAAAGGAAATAAAGGAAGTGGGGGAATGTATGTAAGTTTATTTAGCCTGTATTTTTCAGATCAGGTAGTCTATGTTGTTTTCTTGTTTAATTGTTTAGCATTTCATCTTATTTCTGCTCTGTGATTACCTAGAAATTCATAGAAACTGGGCACATTGCATTAACTTTTACTTGAAAATTGGATGTTTAGCAATGATAAGAATAAGTAAATTCTAAATTATTGTTTCTGTGAAAAAGGTTCATTGGTCATCAATTAGCAACATCGTTGGGTGATGACACTGAGGGCACTATGTTGTTAGCTATGACAATATGTAAATTAAAATATCAATTCTTCTCTATGAGGTGTTATGAACCTAGGTGGCTGCTGAAAATATTTACTATTCCTCTACTTTAGGATCATTACAACAAATTTTTCTTGTTTTAATTTTGGTGATTTTGAATGATTATTTAGCACATTATTACATAAAAGATGGGCTGTACCACATCTAATGTGTATGTGGTCTAGTTGACCCCTGAGATGAGCCAGCTAATAATTAAATATCTGCAATGAGAAAAATAACAGACTCAACACAATGCTTAACACTCAAGATATTTGCTTTGGAAGAAAAAGTTCAGTGAGAAATGATACATAATTGTTGTAATAAAAAAAGTGTGCTAGTTACTGGAACAAAGAATCAACTCTCAGCTTGGGAGATAAAGAAGATATTCCTTTATTTGAATTATTTGGCAATTCAATTCAATTTGATCTATTTCTCCCTTTTTGTTTAACAAGTACTCTATAAAGAATAACGAAATCAGCAAAGATATATAACCAAGAAATGGAATCAGAGATGAGCTCCTTTTCACTCTCTTTATGAATCTCTTTTCCCATGGCTAAAAGGTATCGATTCTTTTAGCCATGGGAAGCTCTACCTCAGCCGGAGAGGTCTGGTTATGAAATGAGTACTGAGCCCCGTGGGTGTGTGTTAGCTTTCCATGACTGTAACAAATACCTGTAGTAAGGCTCACCATGAGGAAAAAGTTTATTTTGACTCATGCTTCTGGAGGCTTCAGTGCCTGTTGGGCTTCAGTATTTCGGGCCCTGTGGCAGTACATCATGGCGGCAGCACAGGGCAAAACAAGCATTTCATAACTAGAAAATGAAAGAGAGGAAAGGGGAAAGGCCTAAGGCCTCCCTGCATCCCTGTAGGAGTGTCCATAGCGAAGAACACTGCCCACTGCCCACTAAGCTCCATGTTTTTCAAATTTGTCAGCCTTCCCCTAGATCCATAATGTGACAGCAGGCAAGAAGGTGGGGCTTGACTAAAACTGGCAGGAAAGGGGACATGCAAGATCCTGGGGCAGAGACACAGAACAATTCTCAGAACCCTGCCTGTGGACTTTCTGAGAGAACTCCAGCAGGATTTTTACGGAATGGTCTGGGCATGAACCAATGACACCAGTATAGGAAATACAAGAAAAGAGACAGGTGCTGTTAGGTACTCACCACTGTACCTGTTCATGGTAACCCATCCTATGCAGCAGGGTATATTTTATTCTTTTTTTTTCCACCCTTTTTATTTGGCTGAAACTCACTCTGCAGAGCTCATTCTTTCTTTAACCTTCTGAATTTGTATGCTTGTTTCGTTCACTTCTTTGTTTGGAGCAGAAGGGAACTAAAAATCACTTCTAAAAGGAGACCCCCACACGCCAGAGTCTGTTAACAGCAGGGCAACAAAGAGACATTGGTTTATATTGTGTAAATCCTTCAGAACAGCTTTGAAAAGTACTTTACCTTTTTACTAAGCCTGCTAATTTGTCGTTACTAAATCAATTTTGGGAGAAGGCGAAGGTAAGTTCAAATCTTCTCAGATAGTAAACTGTGTGCTAGTGTGTATATGGCAGGAAGTTTGTGGGTAATAAAATATAATGCACATACTGAGTATGCAATTGTTTAACCTTTAGTTTATCTATCGCTCAGAGTCCATATACGCAAATTTGGTCCATATAGAGTTTGTTGCTCTAGTAGAGAACTTCTTGTACTATGCTTTATTGAATCAATATTTCAGTTAATGCAATTCCAAGAAATAGTTTGCATGAGAGTACAGGTATCAAGTGCTACTTACATTTCTTCTACTACTAAAAACAATACTGAAATTAACAGAAAACTCATTCTTCCATAAAGTACTAGTCACGCATGTAAAATCAGGAAATACGGAAAAGGTTTTAACCTCCATTCTGTCATTGAACTTTAAAAATACTTTTGCAGGACGCACCTATTTCTGAATTAAACCACCAACTAATATTAAAAAAATACAAGATCATAAGTTAAACAGCTAAAGAATTTCTGGATAATAAAAGAAATTCAGAATTTAAGACTTGAGTTTTCACTCGCAGAAAATTTTTCTAGCTATAATGATCAAACTCCTGACTTAAAAAAGATAAATCATGCTATTAAGTTCTTAATTGGGTAAATAAATTAGGAACAACAACAGAAAACTTTGTGGCTTTGAAATCATATTGAAATGATATGGCTTTATTTGGTGGCCATTGCTGCATATGTGACCAGCTAGCCTCATTTTTGCATGAACACTTACATTTTACTCTTCCTTTTTCCTGCTTAAGAAATTCCCACCCATGGGCTGGCAAGATAGCTCAGCAGATCAAGTGCTTGCTTTGGCAAGCAAGGGACCAAGGTTATTTTGTTTTGTTTTTTGTTTTTGGTGGAACCAGGCATTGAACTCAGGCCCTTGCGCTTGCCAGGGAAGCGCTTATTCCACTGAGCCATCTCCCCAGCCCCGAGGGACCAAGGTTAGATTCCTGGTTCTGCATGCTGTGCTGGCCCTGCCCCCCGGGGTACTACGATTCCACAACAGAGTCTAGGTGTAGTGGTGCACACCTGTAATCCCAGCACTGGGGAGGCTGAAAATAGCATGATCACCATGAGCCTGAGCTGGGAAGTGAGACCCTGTACCAAATATGCAAAATGGGGGTGGGGAAAGAAAGAAAGAATGAATGAAAAAAGAAATCCTCACCCCTCGGAATGGCCCTATGACATGGCAACATCTTCAACATCTCATCCTTTTAAATGGTGCCTTCCATTCCCTATCATCAACCTTTCCTTATCTAGGCCTGTCATCTTCAACCTGGACCGTGCATTAAAATCATCACGGCGGGGTGGGGGTGGGGGGTGCTGTTAAAGTCTGCCCATGCACAAGTCCTAACCACACTGACTCCTAATTTAATTGCTCTGTGCTGGAATCCAGGCACCAGCATTTTTAAACACTTGACTGAAAGTTTCTTTTGGGCAGCCAGACTGATGATTTGATTTCCCGTTCCAGCATGACAACTGTTGAACATGTCCACAGTACCAGGTAGGCTTAGTCACTTTCAAGTTCATTCACTGGGCTCAGGCAACGGGGAGGCCACCTACTTCTGCCTCAAGCTTTTCCCATCACAGCATTTTACTCAGCATGAACAGGAGAGGGGATGGAGGAGTGTTTTCTTTCTATAAGCTTGGCTTCTCCCAGGTAGCAAGGTGCTCCATGAGAGCTGATTTTCTGCCACGCATGTGATGGAATGCAATATGGACCTTGACATTCATCGGGCTGTGTCTTTTCCTCTTCTCTGCAAAAGCACAGCGGAGCCATAAGGTATAGACCTGGGGTAGTTTCAGCCTAGCTGGATTTCTCTCCCTTTGTTATTGGGAAACATAGAGCCCTGAACTTCCAACATTTAGAATAAGGTTTAACAATAAGCAAAGAGCTCTGGTCAAATTTCTGGAGGGAAAACCAGTAGGTGATTGGAAATCACCTTTTTATCCTTCTTTAGGAAATGGAGTTTTTATCTTCCTCTGGTGATGTTGTCTCTACTGAGGTTTATATCAGGAAATATGAAGCTGGTGATAGCCTGTTGCTGACATAAAGTTCGGGCTTTTTTTCCCCTCTCTTCCTCTTTCTGGTTTCTCTCTATGAAACTTGGGTTCATGACAGCTTGTTGTTGGGCAGGGCATTAGCCTTTTGTAATTTATTGCTTTTAGATTAAATCTGGGGAAACTCAATATTGCAGTTGAATGATTAGAGCAATACCCTTTGGAGTAATAAATTTTCTTTGGTGCTGTGCATCTCCAGATCATGTTTCCCTTCTAATTACATTTACATAAATGATATTCTGTAAAATTAAATTAACATTCAAACGGTTACACTGGCAGGGAGAGACAAAAATTAGTTACCAAGTTGCATATCTTGAAAAAAAAATCCAGTCTTTTCATAATATGAATCACTACTCTCTCTCAAGTGTCAGCAATCAACAAATCCTCAGTTCCAGCACTGCACAGGCATATTTGTCACCAGCTAATGGAGACGTTTTTGTTTCTTTCTTGGAAATTTGGACCAGAAAGCTTTATCCAACAGTGACTATGGTGACTTTTAAAACTTGGTCATTGATGAATTGTTAATCTGCCTTCAAAGTTCTTCCCTTGAAATTCTGCAGTGATCACGGGGATTGTGTAATTGACTATGCACACAGAACCTCATTAGCGTCTCTGTCGTCCTCCCCACCAACCGTCATTCTATTTGAGCCTTGGTTCTCCATGTGGCAAATTGACGGCAGACCTGTCATGGCTGTCATCAGATTCACCATGCCCTTCTGTGAGCTGTTAAACTTAAAACACTTAAGGTGTCTTTCCAGTTTTGAGTTTGATTCTTTGCAGACCTGAACTGTTTGAAGGGCTCAAAATAAAAGCTTTAGAAAATCACTGATTTTCTTGACTGAGAATGTTTCCTCTACCATGATTAGGTGTATGTTCTCAGAAGAGTTTCTACTATTGTCTCCATCATATATTTTGCTAAAATCAAGCAGTTCTTGTTGGGAACACAATGAGTTGATGTAAAATGTGAATTCATTTACATTAAAATATATTTTAAATTATATAAAATCTGTAAGGAGGATGCTGATTCACACACACACAAGCATGCACATACATTTACTTCATTTGGTGATCATTTGGTCATGGGGGGAAGAGGGATAAAATAGTAACCTGAATACTTTTGGTATTTCACACTCCATAGATTGATGAGTAATGGATGATAGAACAATTAAACAACACAGAATATAGGTTTAGAGAATCAGTATGTGGAAATAGATACCCAAGGGAGGGCTTGGATAGCTAGGCATGCAAATGTAAATGTCCAAAGAGAAAGAGGTAGGCTTCATAAAGCTGGTAACTGAAGCCCTGAGAAGTATGGAATCAACTGGGGGGGGGGTGTGAATGAGCACGAGGCTGTGCGGTAGAGGTGACAATCTCTGCACTCCTTGGTTCAGTGCTCTAGCGTCCTTCCTTAATCCTTAATGGTAGCTGCTTCTACATTTTTCTTTCCACCTCTGACATTAGGGGAAAACTTCACACATTACTGTAGCCCTGCCTTTGTGGTTTGATGGATTCTTTTTTTTTTTTTTTT
>NDGM011254793.1:3001-13518 GCA_002564305.1 Octomys mimax | reverse complement strand
AATTTGATCTAGAAGAGTGTCCAGTGTGCCTTAGACATTTGTCAAATCTTGTTCAAGTGTTTGTTGTGTTCTCTTGGGAAAACTGTTCATACAGTAAGGCAAAAAGTTCACAGCTAGCAAGGAGATGGGGAAGCAAGGACGGGGTAAGCAGCCTGAAAAGGTACAAAAATCAAGAGGAATCATGCACTGAGGGCTGGAGCAATCCTGTGAATGGTATCCTTAGACTTCAGCCAGATGGGGACTGGTCAGTGTATGAAGTGATCAGAGCAGGTCTTTGAGTGTATTTCTCTTTAGAGGGAGCTGTGTGGTCCAAGTAAGTTCTCTAGCACATCTAAGACTGGATTTCAAAACCTGCAAAGCTAGTTAATATTTAGCTGGGTTATATTTGTGTGTAGAAATATCTACAAGTATAACCAGTAGCAGTACCCTATAAACTCTTGGGCCGGTATGGATAAGCCCCAACAAATACATGTAACTCCTGTAAGATTTTATTTCAGTGAAATCTTATCCATATGTCTTTAAATAAGGAAAATCCACTACACTGTATGAGGTCAGCACCAGTAACTTAGGTGCTGAAGCCTGAGCGGGCTGGAAGGGTATGGGTGCCAGAGCTACAGTTTGAGGTTGAAGAACATATGGTAAGGGTAGGTCTGGCTCAGATCTTCCAAGAGTACTGGGTAAAGATTTCCTGGCTGGGGTTGTTGTTTAAGTCAGTCTGATCCCTGGAGGGGACTTAAGTGTACAGGTTTGGTGTCATTGGTGGCAGGTTTCCAAATAGCAGCTGGAAGTAGCAGTAGGAAAGCTTTGGCCAGAATACCTTCGTCTAAGGTGACCACAGATATCTAGCCCGTTGAACTCTATTACCACCAGAGGTCCTTCCATCCATAAACAGGGTGTACTCAGCATCTGTCAAGCAGTTTATTTTTCAGTCATAATTGAGTGGGCCCAGTCTGGTGGACAGATATGTGGAAGGACTGAGTGGTTCACAGTTATTCAGGAGATTTCAGTACAGCATGTGGCATCTGGACAGTTAAATCTCGGCTTAAGGTGACCTCATCAGCTTTCTAATCAGAAGTACAGTGGCTGTTAGAGAATAGAGACAAAGGGGATCAGAAACGCTTAGCAACTTGATCCAAGTATTTACACAGGTAGCCACTGAGGACTCCTAGGGGCCAGCAGTCCAAGTTAGCATTACTGATTTTATGAACGCAGGATCTAGATTCTATAGAAACCAGCAGCTCCAAGAAATTTTCTGAGTCTCTTTCTTGTAACCAGTTTCTGACAGATGATGTAGTGGAGCTTTTGTGTCTTTCCAGCAGGCAGCTTTGGTGTCATTAATGAGAAATTCAGTGATATTTTGTGCTTGTAAACTAGCAAGATCAGCTATGAGGGCTTCCCCAAAGAGGGTAAATAAGATTTTGAAACTCTAGGAGATTGACCCCAGCCTGGATCAGCTGACATTTGAGTCCAGAACTAGGGTCTTTTCATTTAAAGGACAAAAAGGGGTTGGCTGACAAGAGCCAATCAAAGGCAAAAGAAGGCATTCATTAGGTTCAGGCAAGTGCACCAGCAGGCTGTGGGAGGCAAAAGACTGAGACTACATATATAGAGGGCAACTGTGGTGGCATTGACAGCTTGGCAATCTTGAACTGGATTTAAAGATACGAGAGGTATAATTTGCAGTCTATAGACATTTTATAGTTTTAAAGCTTTATGGTTTGTTTGTTTTTTTCTTGGAGAACCAAGATGGAGCTGGAAGGCACAGAGAAACAGGCTGTGTCAGATTTAAATGTGTTGCAGGGGCCTCCCTGAAAATAGGGGGAGAGTTCCTGATCCCTTGTGGCAATTGAGTAACAGTCCATAAAAGCTGTATAGGATGGGAACCACAGAATGGAAGCTGATGGCTGCTTTGTTGACAACACAAAGATTCTGCCCAAGGTGATTAACAGTTTATCAGGCTTGACATCTGTCCATGCCTTCCATGACAGCTGACAGCAATGGGAGTTTCAGTGAGGTGTCATGGTTGGTAGTCAGGCCCAGAGGTGATATTAGAGCTTTTACTTCTTGGAGGAGAGTTTTCTGGACTTCAGGATTGTTATCTGTCTCAAGCTAATGCAAGTGTCATCTTCCTCTCGTGGAGCAGTTAATGTTGAAAGTGTAGGGTTAAATGAGAATGAGGCTCACTGACTTGGTGCAAAGGAGATGGTCATTTCTCACTTGAAGAGCAGGTCTCTTCCTAGAAGTGGTGTGGGGACTGGTTTATACAGGAATTCACATTTTGGGAGATGTCTACCCAGGTTGCAGGTTTGTGTCTGGCAGAAACTGTGAGAGGCAAGAGTCCTCGTTGCCCTGGTGATGGTAACTTTTTGACAGAGGGAACTTTTGAAGGCAAAGTTCTTTTCCATTGTCTACCAGAAAAGTCATGATTTGCCCCTGAATTTTGCAATACCAAAGGCTCGGGTCTGGGGAGATGACTCACTTGCCTGGTAAGTGCAGGGTCCTCAGTTCAGTCCCCGGTACTGAAAAAAAAAGAGTTCAAAGGTCCTTTGGTGCCTTAATCTGATAGAGCTCCATCCCAGGCCCAACATTGTGAGGAGAGGTTCAGATTGAAGTGGACCCAGATAGTCAGGTTTTTTTGTGTCTTGAAGACAGAAGGGGCATTTTGTGTCAGTAGCCAGAGGGCATAATTATTTATCAGACTGTACTTTCACATGGCCATCAGATACTTTTATCAGGAATCTGGATAACAGTGCTTGGTGGACTTTTTGTGCCCTCTTTTTTGATGTCTTTGAGAAATGCTTGACTGAGTTGTTTCTAGTTGAGCTGACTTTTGGAAAGGCTTTAACCATTCATTAGGGCTGACCAGTTTTTCCTGTCAAAATATGGAACTCAGAAGAATTGATGACAGCCATCTTGGGTTGGCATTAAATGACACCATCTGACCAGGATAGTCATATCCATGAATCAGGTTTGGAGGAAGTGCTCCTATGGGTCAATTACAGACAATGGCTAGCTGGAACCAGTTCAATTAGCTGGAAATATGAGTTCAGAGCTGCAGAGAGGTGAAACTGCTGGCAGCAACTGCAGTGGCCACTGATAGTGCCAAGACAGAATTCTCAGTAAGACTTGGCCTCTTTTTTCCTTTTTTTTTGGAAAGCATTTTGGTTTAATCACCAGAAAAGCTCTTTTTTCCTGTTGTTGGGAGCCATGGGAGCTGGACATTGGTCAAATGTGTAAAAGCAGGACTAGGCCTCAGTGCCTAAAGCAGTCAAGCTTCCTCAGTCCTGAGATAAGCATCCTGACTGGTTGATATCAGATATTAGTCACTAATCAACCTTGTGCCACATGTTGCTAACTTTAAAAAGGTATAAATAAATGCCCTTACTGTGATGCTGGGGTCATCTCACCAACCAGGCAGATGGGCCACCACCGGACCTAGCTTTTATCTATCTTTTCCTCATTCCTGCTGCCGTTTCTCTCCAGGTACAACAAATCACACTGAGAGACCAATGGATCCCTACTCCTGTAGTCAGGGACTGTGGGTTTTGACTGCTTAGTTCCCATCTTCGACTTCCTATGTGTTTTGTACCCTTCAAGGATGGTGCAATAGATAAAAGCTTAGTGCTATTCAGAGAGACAGAGCCCATTCAGATGCCTGCATAGAGGTGACCTTCATGGGACTTAGGTGTTACCTAGCTAAGAAGGGTGTGAAGCTTCTGTTATGCCATATGTTAGTCATCACAGAACTGCAGGTAAGGCCCCAATTATGACCAGTGCATCCCAGTCTTGGGGCACAGACAAAGCAGCCTATTGCTTATGGTATATATTCACTCACTTTCACATTCACTCAGCAGGCACTCAGAGGTTAAACATTCCAACCTCCTTCCTTTGAGGGTAGTCCTGACTGATGAGAGTTGTTCAGACTCCCCTTTTGCTTGAGCAAAGCATCACTGACAGACTAACTGGGGTGCCTCAAGGGGCTCCACAATTCAGCAGGCAGGCAGACAGACATTGCATTCCCCTCCTTTTGGGGTCCAGTATAAGCAACTTGACTGGGGAGCCAGGAGATCTCTTCTATGCCTCTGAGAAGACTTTAGAAATCTCAAGGGTATGCCTTCCAAGATACCATATCTGGAGAGATTCTTACTGTCTGTGAGGGCCAAGATACCAAAACAACACCCATGATTGGGAGGCAGATTTACATCAATGGGTACTGATTGGGCTTATTCCCAAAATATCAATCCCCTGATCTCTGGTGGTTTGGGCTTATATGAAATAGGCAAGCAGATGTACAGAGGCAGAATGGCTTGTCAATTGGGAATTGGTTTATACAATATGCATCATAGTGACCAGCATTTCTGGAAGACAGAAGCAACTAAAACTGGAACAGGAATTAGTACCTGGGAAGAAAGAAACGGAAGTATACTGACTGGAGGGAGGGCTACTTCTGCTATAACTTTCCACTCTGATGTAGAGGACTCAAAGTTCCTGCAACAATCCACCACAACCCCATGCATGAACATCTCCATCTCCTATGAGAACCCTGGGTGACCCTGGATATCATAAACAATTTTAATTATTTTCACTTCAATTTTAACTTCTGTAGAAAACCTTCCTCTAGACCTACAGCCATAATTTGTTTCAAAAAAATATGTATTCAGAGCTTCTTTATTCCTGCTTTGATAAGTTACTTTGAAGGTCAAATGTTCAACCATGTGTTTTTAATTGTCCTATAGTGCCCTACTCTCTTGCTAGAAAGACTAACAAATTGCTATTGTTCCAATTCTGATAAAGGCCAAACCAGATTTTATCTATTGGGACTATGTCAGACCATGTTCCTTAGATGCCTCCTAGGTTACTCTAACTATATGAAGTACTCTGAATCCTGCCTTTTAATGCCTATAGGCTCAGAAGTTAGCCCCTTGTGTGAATAGGTGATTTTCAAGGCCTATGCAAGCATATGAGATATCAGTTACCTGCCCCTCCCCTCAAGAGGTCTGGTTCACTGATGGAATTAGCTTTGTCCAAGAAGGGCATCCAAAGGCAGGTTATGAAATTCTCAGTACACATCAGGTCACTGAGGCCAATCCCCTATCCCCAGAGACCTCTACTCAAAAATCAAAGCTTATAACTCTTATTTAGGCATTAATATTTGAAAAAGTCAGAAAAGCAAAATATCTATACAGACTACAAATATGCATTTATGGTGCTGCATTTCCTATTACAAAATAAAAACACCCTGCCTTTCATAGGAAGTAGAAGAAAAGAGAGTATTCAAGATATAACAGGTCACACTGTAAAACCAATAAACAGGGTTGAAGATTTGTTTGACTAGAGGCAAGAAAGCAAGCAGGGAAGGCAAAGCAGAATTTCTTTTTTCTTTAAAGTAGTGATGATGGCGCCTCTGCTAAACCTCACTGGCTACTATACTGCCACTGCGCAAAGCTTACTTTTTTCTTGAAGGACAAATGTTATACAATAGCGTTGCTAGGGAAGGTCCACTGTTTAAATACTCAAATTTAGAAATGCGATCACATAGACTGGGAACTTTCCTAAGGGCTTAAAGTCCTCTTCCCTTCTCTCAACTCCAGAGAACTTCTTATAGGAGGGTTTCGTTTCTGACCAAGAGATTATAATCATTTTATTTTAGGCAACCTTTCTTCGCTACAAGTCCAAACCCGACAATCCTTTCTCCACAGCTTCGAGTCCTCCCTCTTCCAGCCAGCTGGCGCCCGGCGCGCTCTCCTTCCAGTGACAAGCGCGAGCTGTCGAGTCATTGGGTTAGCCAGGGACACGGGGAATTTTCGATTGGTTTAGACAGGAAGGCGGGAGAGAGGTGTGCCGCCGCGTCACAAGCGCCGCGGTCCCCTCCCGCATAGAATTATGGGAGGGAGTGGGCCGGGGAGGCGGGCTGTAACCCGGAATGACACTGGCAGATTCGGACCTTCCCTCGGGAGAGCTGTCTCCGCCCACCAGCCCCGCGAGTCCCGCCCCTCGACCCGCCCTCGCACGGGAATCAGGTGATCGCAGGCTGGCAGGTCACGTGGCCGGGGCTCACCCGCCCGTTGTGGCCATGGAGGCCGCAGTTTCCAGTGTGGTGAGGCGAGTGGAAGAGCTTGGTGACCTGGCTCAGGCTCACATCCAGCAACTGAGCGAAGCCGCGGGTGAAGACGGTGAGGGAGCGGTGCCAGCGCCGCGGGCGGGACGAGGGTAGTTCCGGCTTGGCGCTGGACGTCAGTGAGGGCTGCAGGCTGCGGCCTGTAGCCGCGACCGCGGCCATGGCGGTGGGGGTGGGGTCCCAGGTCGGCGCTGTCCGAGGTCTTCCTCCTCAGACCCCCGACTGCACCCCCCCCTTCGCCCTCCCTTTACTCTCCCTTCACCCTCCCTTCACCCTCTCTTCAGAATTCACGTTGCCAACACGTCGCTTTCTAAGTCGCATTTTTCCTAGCTCTTGCAGTCTGTCATGTTTACACCTGATCCAGATGTGTGCTGTCGGATTTAACCGTGTTGGTAACGATTGGGGACAGTGTAATATTTAAGTTACACAAGAGCGTTTAAATAAATGGTTAACGTAAGTGCGAGTGCCCAAGCAGGTAACGGCGATTTCGCAACCTGTACGAAAAATGTAAATGGTACAGTTCTATGTTTTCAATACTGTGTTGTGAGTTATCACTTTATGTTTTAGATTCAAAACTCAATTGCAACCCATATTCTTATGGAGTTTTACATTGGTATACTTTAGGATTCTTTGATATGCATCAGATTCTCATAAAGTCTGTATTAGAATACTTGATTTAGAAAGCGCTGCGCTGTCCTTAGGAAACCCGAACTTGGGAATTGCCACGACCTTTTGACTTCAAATTTGTATCTCTTTTCATTTCTCAGCTGCCTCTAGGTTCTACCTTACTGCGTTTTGAGTTTTGTGACTGTACTGCAGATAAGTTTTGAAACTCATGTAGACTGACTCAGGTGTCATCACACTCACCAAAGAACAATAGCAAGATAGTTTCCCAAGTGATCAAATAGTTCAATTTATTGAATAGTGTTGTGGGATAGGGCCTATGATGAAATGAACTCATTTAATGGAAGATTGCGGGATTGCCTCTTCCCAGGAGTATGTTTTTCAAAGACCAAGAGACTACAATGAAGCCAACTTGTTTTTTAGTTTGTGGAAGGTGAATCATGGGATATACATGAATGGTTAGTTCATAGATAGTACTAGTTATTATCTGGAAATGTAACCTTCTTACCTCTGAGTTCAACTCTGAATCAGTTGAGAGATCAAAGAATAGTTTTTGCTCACTTAGCACTGAATTCAAAATCTGTTCTCATTTTCCTTTGGAAGAATTCTTTAATCCAGTCTAGAATGAGGCCTGGAAGTAAGTCAGGTTTTGTGTACTTGTTTAGAGGCTTTATATGCCTGAAATTTTACTAAAATTAAATTATGATAGTAGCTCTGTATTTTTAGCTATTAATTGGTATTGAAATCAATCTTACTAAAGTAATAATTTTTTGACTTTTAATTAAAGCAAGGTTGCATGTATTTGAGTTAAATTTGGCATTCTCTTCCATACAACAGAAAGCATACATTCAAATATTGTTGTTTAATGTAACAAGTATATGCTTATGATGTGTTGTAGGGAGGCTTCTATTGCTATTTTAGATCAGATTGGCAGACATTATTTCACTTAATACGCTTTTTTTTTACTGCTGGCTAATTTTTGTTCACTTCATCTTGTGAAAGCATAATGTTTTCATCTATGTGAAAGCATAGTATATGGATATACTGTGAGAGAGACTTTCCCTAGACATTGTATAAAAATGACTTTGATCTTTTATGTTGTTAGTCATGACTTTGATTAAATATTTCTAATAGAAATACTGCATTTTTGGATTTTTCCAAAATGAGATCTGCGTCACCATGTAATCTGCCCTGTAGTAATTATGAATTCAGACACATGCTCTTCATCAATGATTTAGTGAGTTCAGTGCAAGTCTTTACACTTAGAATGATCTCTCAAGAAAGTAGTAACAAAGTCTCTAAGCACATAAAGAGTGCCATATTTGATACATTTTTTGTTCACAGTAAAATCTTTTCTGGGTTGTACAGTTGTTATTTCTGGCCTGAGGGGACATAGGGAAACTTCTAAGAAGTATGTTTCAGTTTAGGTGAATAAAGGCCTTACAACAATAAGCATTAGATGAAGGTACAAGTTAGTCTTTAGTGGAAAAACCTAAGGTTTTTATGTTACATATAACGATGTTTTTGCCTTAATGTAGAACAGCTGTCTTTGTTTTACTGAAGAGGCTGAATTAGATGAACCCATGACAAGTTATTTGTCCATTGGCCTACGAAGAGGAAATGGTTTATATTTCAGAAGGGAAGCAGAGGAACAAGCTGAGGGATTTTAGCATCTTATACTATAGTAGGCATATCTAAATACTACATGAGGACATACAGAAGGGTAGGTAGTACTTCAGTGTAAGCACATAAAGCTGAAATGATAGAGGAAGGCGTAGAGAAAGTGAAAACATTAGATGACAGTGAAAGGGAGATGGAGTGTGTTCTGATTAGTGGGCATATGAGCTATTTTGTGCCTTCCAGTTTTTAAGAAATGAACTAATTTTTTCCATTTCTAACTTTTAAAGGACTAAAATATGAGCGTTATGTACTTAAAATTGCTACAAGCGTGATAAAGTTGTAACTGCTCACAATATTGATATTTTATGAAACATTTGATTTAGTCATATTCTTTTAGGGAACATTTGCAATTCCATTTATGAGCTTACATGTTTCCAGGGGAAATGCTTTCTGTAGAGTATTCTTACTATTTCCATATTTAAACATATGGAATGCACTAGCATTATAAAAGAAGCATTAAGAAAATATGAACTGAATTTAAGAACTAGCAATAGTAGAAATAAAAAGTCTTGAGTCTTTTTGGAAAAATTTCTGTGATAACTATGCTTAATGACAAGAACTGATATATTTCATGCTTTTTTTTCTTTCTTTTATATTTTAGGGAAGGGTCTATAGGGTGTTCAGGGTCTCACTACTAGATAGGACTCGTAATGATTCGCCTGTTTAAAGCCTCCCAAGAGCTGGGATTACAGATGCGCGCCACCATGCCCAGTCTCAATCGCTGTCTCAGTGTGCCCTGGGGGTGGGGCCGGCATGGCAGTCCTGGGATAGAACCCTGGACCCCTGCACCTGCTTGCAGGTGCTTTAATCTGCTGAGCTATTTGGCTGGCCCTAAACATTAAGCACAGCTGCTTATTTTATTTTTATTTGCAGTACTGAGGATTGAACTCAAGACTTTGCACTTGCCAGGCAGGCATTTATGCCACTGAGCTATCTCTCCAGCCCTCATGCTTTGGCTAATATATTATTGTGTTATTGTTTCTCCATATATCATAATATCATTATGTTTTATTGTTTCAGATATACAACTTTGTTTAAATGGCAGTCAGTATCTATGTGAAATAATCATCATGTTTTTATTTTTTAAAGATCATTTTTTAATTCGGGCCTCTGCAGCTCTAGAAAAGTTGAAACTCTTGTGTGGAGAAGAGAAAGAATGTTCGAACCCATCCAATCTTCTAGAACTTTACACACAGGTACAGAAACAGATGGAAACACTGACATTTTAAAATGTGGTCAATTTGTTAAAAATACTGTATGTTTAAAACATTTAGACTTGAAACTTTGAGGCAGTAGCTTAAAGGTTGAGATATATTAGTTGTGTTGATAGGAGTCCAAAAAAATATCTTTTTTTGTGTGTGTGTGCCCAGCTCAGCCCACCCTGAGGGTTGGGCTGGCATGGCAAGTGGTGCCCGGGATGGAACTGTGGTCCCCTCAGCCTGCCTAAGCTTGCCTAAGCAGGTGCTTTAGACCACTGACCTATCTCGCCAGCTCCAGAAAAATATCTGTGGATAACAGAATTGTTTCCCTTTATGCATAATTAATTAGAACACTAACACATGCTGTGTTTTAAAGTCCTGAAGGTTCCAGAAGGATTAGGGGACTCTTAAGTGCCCTGACCTTTTTTTTCTGAAATTCATTTTTCTTTGGATTCTCAATAAAATTCCTCTGTGCGAGTGTTGCACATTCATATTTTTTTTATTTATTTCTTGTACTTTGCTTCCATATTGAGGCCTGTGAGTAGACAACACCTGTTTTCTTAGTTTTTGCAAATCCTGCTGAGGTAATATGACTTTAAGAAATAAAATTTCATTATGGCAACCAACAGTTATATTGTACTTTATAGTTGATAAAGTGCTTTCGTTTATCCTTTCTTTATTGCTAAGGACAATAAAATTGCAATGGTTATAGAAATAGAGTACCTAATTATTTCCAAAGCACCTATTTATAGAAGGTGCATATATATGCTTGGGGCTGTAATTTCTACTGGAAGGTACTTCATAAAGATGGTTTCTACCTCTAGAGATCATTGATGAAAGATCCTGTAACTGTTATTTTTTATATTTTATTTATTTATTCTTTTTTTTTTTTTTTT
>NDGM011254790.1:0-13453 GCA_002564305.1 Octomys mimax | reverse complement strand
CTTTCTTTCTTTCTTTCTTTCTTTCTTTCTTTCTTTCTTTCTTTCTTTCTTTCCTTCTTTCTGGTTGGTTCATCCTGCCCTGGGGAATAGTCTCATGCATCATATGGTGCTGGGGATTGAACCACAGTCCCTGAGCTTGCCTAAGCTTGCCTAAGCAGGCATTTTGGACCACTAACCTATCTCACTGGCCCAAATCTACTTCTTTTGATTGGTGAATTGAGACTATTTACATTAATAGTTATAATTGATATGTATTGGTTTATCTTTTCATGTTATTTTGCTACTACATGTTCCCTATTTTTCTGCTCTATTTGCTTGCTCTACATAGTGATTTCATTCTGGTTTTGTCTTTGAAGTTGTGGTCATTTTTGCCTCTTTCTAGAATATCTGTCAGTACTCTATGTAGGGTTGGTTTAATGCTCAAGAATTTCTTCATTTATTTTTTGTTGTGGAAGTATTTTATCTTTCCATTAAATTTTATAAATAGTTTTGAAGGGTATATCAATCTGAGTTGGAAGTTGTTTTCTTTCAGAACCTGAAATACTTCAATCCAAGCTCTTCATATGATGGTTTATGTTGAGAAATCTGCTGTTACTCTGATAAGCTTTCTATTAAAGGTGATCCATTTATTTTCTCTAACAACTTTCAACATTTTGCTCTTTTATTACTTTCTGAGATCATATTACTATGTAGATTTGTAACAACAAATCTGGGTGTAGGTTTCATTATGGTTCAGTGGAGTCTATGTATGTAGTGGATTTCTAATTGGTGGTCAACTTGTTACACCAAGCTGAATTGAACTACCATGGTGCTGGATGTGGGAAACCCAACTGAGCATTGTTGCCAGCAGCATAAAAGACAGAACTGAGAAGCTGTTGAAATGTTTTTAGGAATGCTGTTTTGAGAAGCTATTGCAGTTGTCGGAAGCCATTGGTTCTCCTGGGGTGTTCTGCTGAGTCACCTTGTTGTGCTGGCTATTCTTGTTGGAGGGCAAGTTCCAGACTTTCATTGTCACTGAGAATGGCTATAGTTCATTTGGAGGACATCTGGTCCACATCTTGAACATCATGTCCTGGCTCTGGAGGGAAAGATGGTACACTGCTTGGCATCATGTAGAAACTTGTCACATTGGCTTTCCTGATGGGAATTCAGCTTTCCTCATTGCTGGATGAGCTTGGGACCTCATTGTTGCTGAGAATTGCTATGATATTCTTGGGGAAGCTCTGGTGCTTAACTTGAGTATTGCTTTCTGGCTCCAGTTCAGACCCCTCAGCCTGCTAGCACAAATCCTTCTTCCCACTGGCATAGAATTTCTAGCTTCTACCACTGACTTTTGGGCCTTTCTAGCACAAATCCACAAAGTTGGCCTGTATGAGACTTTCTTGTGTGTCCTAAGCCTCTGGTTGGGCTTGTGGATGGCATTATTGTGAGCTCTAGATTTTCATCTGGACTCATGTAGAATATTAGGATCCAGGTCCTGCATTCTCTGCTCGTTAGATGTGTGGACAGATTGCCTGCACAACTTGTATATGATTCTTTGGGTAATTTATTATAAAATAATTTTATAAAATGTTTCTTATATTGCAAATGCCCTTGTAAAACCCAAAACCATGACAAAGTGCCTCACTAATTTATATGTCAGATGGTTTTCCCATGCTTAGAAAATTTTCTGCTACTACTTTTGCAAACAATCTATTTTTATCATCTGTATTGACTCCTGTCTCATTGATACATATAAATCTTATATTGTTTTTCTTTGCATCATCTTGCAGCTGTTGCGTTGTCATTTCTTGGTTCCTTGTTAGTTTTATGAGATCTTTCCTTTGACATTCACTAGGTACAATGCTATCTTCAAAGTCTGAAATTCTATGTTCAGTTTTATTCAACAATTTCACCAGCTTTCAAAGAAATTCTTAATTTCATTGATACCTGTTTGAGTCTATTTTATGCATTCTAATTCTTTTCTGTATAGTCTATTCAATGTTTCTATCATTTTACTATTTTTATCTATGTCTTCTTTAGATGTACTGAACAATTCATGATTGTTTCACTTCTTTTTGGACCTCAGAGATTTTTTCTTATCTGATTTATTCTATATCCCAATAGATGTTTCTTTTCTTTAGGTAGTATCATTTAAGAATTTTCAGGTGTGTGAATTTCAAGTTCTTTTATGACCTTGTCTTCTGGACTTGTTCTAGGTGGACTGGAGTCTTTGTGCCTCCATTTTGTCATTTTTTAAGCTTCCAATGTCCACTTCAACTTATCAGAGATGGTAAGGGAGCAGGTGGTGGGAGAACAAGGATCCCATGGCAATGGGATGGCAGGGTAGCGCTCACCAATGCTTGTGCTACTAGCAGGAGAGGTGGCTGCAACTTAGCTGAACTTTCATGCCATGGGAATAGGACCAGGGCAGGGCTCCACAGGTACCCACCGGTACCCTACATTAGCCTGCCTTCTTGTAGGAAGGTGAGAGAATCATCCAAGCTCAGCAAAGCTCCAGCAAAGGTTGGAGGAAGGGTGAAACAGGGCTCAGTAGATGCCCTTTATCTGCCTGCCTTCCACAAGCATAGGAGTAGCACTGGTAGCTCAGCTGAGCTCTGGCAATGGTACATGATTTTATTCCTTAAGTTATCTCTTAGAGTTTTTAGTATGTGTGCTGCTGAATCAAGCACATATCTCATAGGTTCCATGAGATAGTAAACAGCTGATGTTATCTATTCTAACCACTCATTACATATTTAATATTTTAGTTTATTGATATTTTATTTCTCTGCTGAAGTGTACATTGTATGACATAGCAGGACATTCCTGATAAAACAGAAAGAGAAGAGAAGTGACCGGAATGGTCTGCCACCTAGGGAAGGAAAGCTAAGCATGTGTGTTGTCAGTGTAATTGAGACGTGTGCATGGAATGTGCAGGTGTGGAGTCTGAAGACTGCCCTGAGTGTTATAATTGAAACAGAGATTATTTCTGTGGTAGGCTTTTGTTTATGTTAAATGATAGGTCACATGGATTTTTACTTCTGGTAGTATTCCTTAGGTTTTACAAATAAGCACACAGATGACATGAAAATGTGAATGTTTCTCCTAAGCACTTATTACACATTTGGTGTTTTTTTTTTTTTTTAATTTATTTAGTACAGGGTCTACAGGGTCTCACCACACAGATCGGATTCGTACTGATTTCAGCCTCGCAAGTGCTGAATTACAGGCATGAGCCACCACACCCAAGCTCAATCACCATCTCATCGCATCCCAGGAGCGAGGCCGGCACAACACACTAGGGATCAAATCCTGGTCACTTCGTTTGTCCAAGCAGATACTTTAATCCGCTGAGTTATCTATCTGGCCCTTGTTTTATATTATTAACATCTTATTTTCTTTTTATTTATGTATGATGACTGAAGTAAAGATTAATTTTTGTAGGTTTCTATTGGCATTTTCATTGTGTTTCACATAGGAATTTATTTCTGATGTTATCTTTTAGATTTTGTAAGCAAGTACAACACTGGTATGAAAAATGTTGATTATTTTAATAAACATTACATAAATATTAAAAGCAATACTTTATTTTTGCTATTTTTTCTTATTAAGCACTCATTGTTTAATATAATAATACTCTTAAAATTGAAATACTGTTTTGTCAATAGAAACATTCTAAAGAACAAATGCGGATTTTGCACACCCATGGTTATTGGCCTTTATGACAAAAAATGTGTTGTAGTCCACTTATATAGAGAGTATTAGTTTCAGGTAAATGGAGATGGGAAAGAAATTGTTAAATTTTTGGAATTATAGCCAAACAGTAGCACTTCAATAGAATCCATATGAGAGGTTTTTCAAAAACCTAGCCTAGACTAAGATCCAGAAAACCTGGACTCTAATATAAAAGCTTCTCTCTCCCTTTATCCTGTCCTTATCTCCTCTTTCCAATGTTGACATCATATCATCTGTGATATGACAGGGGCTGCACCCTTCACAATGCACCTTGTCCTAAGAATTCCTATTATTTAAACACTGTCAGACTTAGTAAGAAAACCTTCCAAGTAGTCCCAAAACCATTTCAATATTTCCAAGAAAGGAAGGTGAATAGGAAGATGCATTTGCATCTACACAGCCATGTCTGAAATATAGAGCAAACAAGCAAAAATAGTCTCAGCCACTTTCCCCTACTGAATGTAGCAGCTTAAAAAATAAGGAAAGTGGGATACAGGAGAAAAAGTGAGGAGGTGATGAAGCAAGGAAGGAAAGAAGGAAGAATGGAAGGAAAGAAGTGAGAGAGGTAGAGAAAAGGGAAGGAAGGAAGGAGGGAAGGAAGGAAGGAAGGAAGGAAGGCAGAATGGACAGGCAGGAAAAAAGTGTAGGGGAAAGAAAATGGAAAGGAAGACAGCAAACATTTGTATTACTATTTATGAAGCATTTGCCAAGAACATGCAGATACCTTGCTTCATTTAATTAGGACAAAGCTGGACTGTAGCACCAAAAGTACCCATATCATGTTCACACAAGCTATAATATTTCAGATGCTCTATTAACAGACTCTACTAGTTTCTTGATTCCTAACATTCAACTTAAAATAATGCTTCATAGAGGTTGCAGCTCACATTCTAAGAGAAGACCAAGGGACTCTTAGTTACATTTGCCTTTACAGTTTCACTGGGCTGTCTTTCAGGAACTCAGGCAGACTGCTCAGTTAGTTGAAAAACTGACCCACCATAGTAGCAAAGACTCATACTTCCTTACTCTCAGAACTAGTTCCTAATGGCCTCAAGACACTGATGTAATTCATATGTAATGTTAGCACAGTGAGGAATGGAGGGGAGTGTGGAAGGGGAGGGACAGGCAAACCTACAGATGACCTTGGAACAATATGAAGGCTTTCTAATGTTCAGCAGTTACAGGCTATCAGCCACTAATATACTCTCTGGGCTAAATGGAATAGGCCCATTACTCTCAACTGCAATTCGCCATCTGTGAAGTGAGCTAGTGGCTTCAGACAAGACTACAAATTGTACTTGATACCAGAAGAGACAGGGAAAGGATTATGATGTAAAACGGAAGGAAAAACAGAAACCTACACTGACCAAAGGCTACATAAAAATAAGAAGAAAGGTTCTTAGCCTTTAGAACATCTCCAGAAGGACCCAAGACTTTCACAAGATTAAATTCCAGGGGGCTAACCAACCATAGGAAAGTTCACAGGATCAAAGTTGTGGTGTCATTAGGAGAGACGTGCACAGCTGGAGCCCACAGACCCTCCCGCTATCAGTCAGCCCTGTTGTCACAATTCATTACCTCCTTCTGACATTTGCTTGACATCATTTCAGAAAGGGATCTAACCAAGATCCAAAGGAAAATAAAACAGAGCCCTTAGAAAAATTGATGCCTGCAGACACAGTGCAGCTCATCAGTTTTGAATAAAGATGATAATGACAACTCAGGATGTTGACCAATGACACATTTCTCTTCCTATCATGAGCCATGTCATTCAGGAGGAATGCCTTTAAAACTACACATGAATTGATTTTTAGCCCTAACTCTTCTGCTTAGGATCTGTTCTGAAGGGAGCTGTGCTCTCTGAAAGTCATAGAGTAGAAACTTTACCCTCCATGTGACTGATTTTAAAGTAAGGTATTTAAAGAAGTAATTAATGTCAAAGGAGACATTAATGTCAAACTAATGTTATAAGAGTAAGGGCCTAGCATAATAGAATAGGAACACCTGTGAAAAAAGAAACGACAGGGTAGATAAGGCTCTCTCTGTCTCTGTCTGTCTCTCTGTCTCTCTGTCTCTGTCTCTGTCTCTCTGTCTCTCTCTGTCTCTCTCTCTTCCTCTCTTGCTCTTTCTCTCACTCTCACTTTATTCCCTGCACCACACCCAGGGGAAATACCATGTGAGCATACAGTGCAAAGGCCTCCACCTACAAGTTTATAAGCCTCAGTAAGAATCTATATTGCTCGTACTTTGACTTTGGACTTCTAGCTTCCAGAACTGTGAGCGAATAAATGACTGCTGTTAAGCCAGCAAGTCTGTATAGGCAGGCTATATTAGGAACAAAGTTAGCTTCAGCAAAGAATAAAAGGGTCTTTGCTGTCACTAATGATGGCTGTGGTTTTCTGCAGGAGAACTCTGGGCCTTACCTTGAGTGATCCTTCAGCCTGTTGACACAGATATTTCATCCTGTTGGAGCAGATTCTCTAGTTTCCACCACTGACCTTTGGGCCTTCCTAGTGCAAATCCTTGACACAGAATTGCATGAGACATTTTCATGGGACTCAGGCCCTCAGCTGGATTTTTTGGGTCTCTAGTGCAGTATATTTGACTCTCTAGATTATTATAAAATAATTCTATAAATTATCCAATCCCTTGAAAACTGACTAAAACCGATAAATTTTGATTTTCTGCAAATCGAAAGTTCTCAGGTACCCAGAACAACTGAAACTGGCTGATGCTGAGCTGCAGAGGCAGAACCTTCAAAATATTCTACGAGAGACACAGGATACAAACCGACATTTAAAAACTCAATCACTTTTCTATATGCCAATAATTAGCCAGGTGAGAATGAATATTGATAATACTCTCAAAACAAATTATGTAGGAAGCAACCAAGGAAGTATAAGGCCTCTATATTTAAAATTATAGAACTTCAAAGAAAGAAAGAAATTAAAGGCACTAGAAGATGCAAAGGCAACCCACATTCATAGATTGGCAGGACCAGCATTGTTAGAATGGGCATAACACCAAAAATTAACTTCATATTCAATGCAATATTCATTAATATTTTAATGTTTTCCATAGAAGCATATAAAAACTATTCCTAAAATCCTTACAGAAACATGAAAGACTCAGAATAGTCAGAGCAATTCTAAGCAATATATGCAAAGCTGGAAGCATTGCAAAATCTATTTTAAATTGTATAGTAAAGTCATACTAACTAAAACAGCATGGTAGCTGCACAAAAATAATTATATAGGTCAGTGGCATAGAACAGAAAGCACAGAAAAAAATCCATGTTAACAAACCGAAAGCCAGTGCATTCTTGACAGAGTAGCTCAAAGCATATTTGAGAAAAGACAGTGTCTTCAACAAACATTGTAAAAGAATGAAATTTGAGATCTATTTGTTACCTTGTATTGACCAAAGTCCTAGATAAGAGATCTGAAAGTTTAAAACTGTTAGCAAAGAAACAAGGGTAAAAACTTGAGGTGATAGGCTCAAGAAGACTCTATTTGAATAGAATCTCAGTATCACGAAAAATAATAGTGAGAATCAGCAAATGGTACAATAACCATTGTGAAATTTCTTCACAAGAAGGTAAGAGACTATCAAAACAAAGAGACAATATGCAGAATGGGAGAAAATGTTTGCCTACTCTTCTCACAACAGAGGATTAATGTTGACAGTATACATACAACTCAAAAACATGTAATATCAAATAGTCCCATCAAAAAATGGACAAATAAATAGATCTGATAAACAGGCACCTATGACAATCCAACAGCCAACATCATACTAAATGGTTGAAAACTGAAAGCTTTGACTCTAAAATGAGGAACATGACAAAGATGGCCACTATCACCACTCCTGTTCAGTATAATTCTAGAAACATTAACCAGAGCAATTAGACAGGAGAAAGATAAAAGAAATAAGAATAGGAAAAGAAGTTGAATTATCATTATCTGAAGATGATATGATACTGTAGCTAGAATACCCCACAAACTTCACCAAAAGACTTATAGATTTAATAACAAAATTCAGTAATGTAGATGGATACAAAGCCAACACCCCAAAATCAGTAAAATTCCTGTACATAAACAACAAACTCACAGAAAGAGAGAAATTAGGCATCCTACCCCCTTCATGATAGCATCTAAACAATGTAGTACTTAGAAATCCACTAACAAGCAAAGTAAAACATCTATTCATGTAAAATTATACTACTTTGAAAAGGAGATTGAGGACGATATCACAAAATGGAAAGATAGCCCTTGAACCTGGATAGGAAGAACCAGCATAGTAAAAACAGCCCCACTTCCAAAATGGCTACACAGATTTAATGTAATCCTGATCAACATGACATTAACATTCCTCACATAGCTAGAAAAAACATCCATAAAGTTCATTTGGAACCAGAAGAGACCTAGAATATCAAAAGAAATTCTGAGATTAAAAAAAAAGTCAGGGGACTTCACAGTCCATGACCTGAAAATACACTACAGAGTTCCCATAATAAAGTCAACATGATATTGGCAAAAGAACAGACCTGAGGATCAGAGGAACAGAATAGAAGACACAGGCATAAATACCAACACACTCAGCCACCTTATCTGTGATTAAGGAGTCAAACAGTCCCTGGAAAAAAGATAGCCTCTTTAGTAAATGACATTGGAAACACTGGCTTTCCACGTGCTAAAGACTAGATGTATGCTTATAACCGTGCACTAAAGTAAAGTCAAAATGTGTAAGTTTTAAACATTAAAACAGAAACACTAAATTTACTGGAAGAGAAAATAGAAATCTTGAGGGCACAGATGTAGGCAGACAACTCATGAACAAAACTCAGACCACTCCAGGAACTACAACAAAGATCCACACATGGATCTCACCCTACAAAAACACAACTCTCAAGGAAAGTACAAATAGCAAATAATAATATGAAAAGATGGGCCGGGGAGGTAGCTCAGTAGAATAAGTTCTTGCCTGGCATGTGCAATGGCCTGAGTTCAATCCCCAGTTCTGCAAATAATAATAATAATTAATAATAATAATAATATGAAAAGACATTCAAAAATAGAAAAATGAAAAACTTCATGCACGGACATATACACACACAAAGAAAGAAACTGCTCAGTTACTTTAGCCCCTAGAAAAAATTGTCACAAAAGTTACATTCAGATTCCATCTCACTCAGAATGTCTGTCATCAAGACTAGAATAAATACATGCTGGCAAAGATATGGATGGGGGGAAGAAGGATTTCACATTGCTGGTAGGAATGTAAATTAGTACTGTCACCATGGAAATCAATATGAAGGTTGCTCAGGAAAGCTAAAAATAGAACTGCCAACTATACCAATCTTTGTTATATACCCAAAGGAATTAAAATCAGCACACTACAGGGACACTTGCAAACCATGTTTATTCCAGCACAATTCATAATAACCAAGATACCACAGTAGCCTATATACCTATCATCAGATCAACAGGTGAATGTGGAATGGATGAAGATACATGTATGCAGGGAGAGAGAGAGAGACAGAGAAACAGAGAGAGAGAGAGAGAGACAGAGAGACAGAGAGAGACACAGAGAGACAGAGACAGAGACAGAGAGACAGAGAGACAGAGAGAGACAGAAAGAGACAGAGAGAGACAGAGAGAAACAGAGAAATCAATTTAATCAAAATAAGGCAAGCTTAGAAGGACAATTACTATGTTTTCCCTAATACATGGAATCTAAAAAGGATGATATGAAAGTAGAAGGGAAACTACGATTACACAAAATGAAAGAAATTGAGGGATGGAAGGAGAGGATATAAGGGAGGGTAATAGGAGTCACTGATATGACCAAACTATATTCATATATGAAAATGTCAAAACTGAATATTTTGTGAAATTGGCACTAGCTTTATTTTTAGCAAAAGAAGTGGGACAAAGAATTCTCATTCACTGTGCACCTTCTCTGTGCCAGACGTTGTAACAAGAACTCTTACACTCATCCTATTTTTACAGCAACCCTCTTAAAGACACTATACTAGCTCAGAACCCTGAAGTAGCTTGCCTAAGGGCACACGACTAAGCTACACACACAGGTGCTCATTTCTTTTTTCTTTTTTTGGCAGAAGCAGGGATTGAACTCGGGCCCTCGAGCTTGCCAGGCAAGCACTTATTCTACTGAGCTATCTCCCTGGCTCCGAAGTGCTCATCTCAAAACATAGTCAACTGGCAGAAGCTACATAGCCTAGTATGCTCAGCACAGAGAATAAACTGAAATGCCCACCTGAGACACACACAGGACTAGCAAGCAAATAAATAGAACATGACCAAGTACCATATCAATAGCCTAATGCTACACAGAATATACGACTACCTGTGTTAGTCAGCTTTCTGGCCTGTGAGTAAATAACAGAGAATAACAACTTATTAGATGAAAAATTTATTTTATCATATGATTTCAAAAATACACAGACACACATACACACACACTTTCCTTTGAAATCTGGCTGGAAAATTGTAAACTCACAGCTTTTTCATTCTGCATAGGTACAAAACCAGTATCACGGGAATGATGCCAAATTCTGCACCAACTTAAGCAGTAGCCAGTATCCTTTGGACCACAGGGGGTGTGGTCACTCTATTCTTAGATGGGCGAACTTAGGGAAACACTTCTGTAGTGTGTGTGTGTGTGTGTGTGTGTGTGTGTATTCTATTCCTAGTTTCTCTCTCTCTCTCTCTCTCTCTCTCTCTCTCTCTCTTCTTTTTCAAGTTCCATACATATTCATATATGAAAACTTGTGGTCCCCATCTGCACACACCTAGCTGATTTCACTAAAGTAATGATGTCTAAGTCTATGTATGCTCTTTCAAATGACAGAATTCTCACTTCATTTTTAGTTGAACGATACTTATATTGCTTCCATATCTTGGCACTGTGATTAGTACAACGGTGGACAAAAGAGTGTGCATGTTAGTCACCTTTCAGGCATTGATTTCACTTCTTTTAGATACATTCCTAGTAATTGCATTACTAGATCATGTACTAGCTCTACATCTAATTTTTCTTCCTTGCTGCTTTCCATCACAGCTGCACTAACTTCCTTTCCTACCAACACTGTACAAGTTTTCGCGTTTCTCCACACCCTCAACAGCACTTAATCTTTTGTCTTTTTGGTGACACTCATTCTTACTGGGGTCAGCAAATATCTGCCTGTACATGTGATTTATATTTCCCTTAGGATTACTGATTTGAACATTTTTCAGTACTTATTCCTCATTGCATAATATCTTTTGAGAAATGTCTATTTAGGCTGTTTGCCTTTTTAAAACAGGGTTACTTGTGTTGTCACTACTGAATTTTTAAAGTTCATAGGCTCTGTATATCAACCCTGTCAGATATGTAGTTGTCAAATAGTTTCTCCCATCCTTTAGGTTATCTCTATGCTCTGTCAATTGTCAGACTTTGCAGCATTTTAATTTGGTATAATTCTGTTCCCCTATTTATCTTTACTTGCCAGTACTTTTGAGTCTTGTCAAAAAAGCCTTCCCAATTTCTTCCTCACTACTGAAAGTTAATTTTATAAAATATAGAACTTTAGATTGGTGAGTTTCACACATGACCATTTCAGGGCTCTTGCCAGGGAATGTGGCCTGTCACAAATTATCAGGCCTCTCAGGCTTTCCTTTGAAATCTTGGTGAAAATTTGTAAACTCACAGCTTTTTCATTATGTGTATGTACAAAATCAACATGATGGGGATGATACCAAGATCTGCCACCAAATTAGGCAGTGGCCAGTCTCCTTTGGACCACAGGTGTAGTGGTCACAAAGTACTTAAATGGGTGAACTGAGGGAAACACTTCTCTAGGCACAGCTGAGTGGGCAAGGTACCTTGGGGCTCTTTCCTTAAAGCCAAGTCTTTCTTTCAGAGGAGTTTATGATTTCCGCTCCCAAAGCTGTGGTGAATGGGGTCTGGCCAACTGTTAAGATTCCCTCAAATCATCCCTCCCATTATGCCTGTGCAAAATTCTTGGCTTTTTTGTATAGGCACAAAACTCTTCAATAACCACACCTTTCTTGGTCTCAACTTTACATGTGCTTCTTTTCTGGACAAACTAAAATCTTCTTTCAAATCTTTCCTCCCTGCTTTATGTTTCTGATTCTCAGTGTAAATCTAGCTAAAAGCAGCCCTCGCCATCCATACTGCACCTTGAACCCTGGGCTCTCTTGACATTTCCTTTATCAGATAAACTGTTCTATTACCTTTAAATGGGACATATTTTGAAGTATTAGGACACGAACAAAGTGTGGGAAAATTATTTGCTAGAATATAGCATAAATGACCTTTATTCAATTCCTAATAGAGTCCCCATTCTGATCTTCAAGAGCCAAAGAAAGGAACTTGGAAAGGGATACACACTCTACACTACACACTCTGTGATCTGTTTCCTCTAAGTGGGCCTCGCCTCTTCATAAGTCCGCTCAGCTCTGAAATCATCAGTGTATTCAGCTGTTAATGTGGTCACGGTCCAGTTACCCCTTTATGCGCTGTCCTTGAAGACTGCTTCTTTGGGGCTCACACCCTCCATACATGAGCCTTTGAAGGCACTTCATGTATAAACCTTGACAATGGCTTTTATTTTCAATATTCTAAACAGCTTTCTTTCTTTTTTTTTTTTTTTAATTTATTTAGTACGGGGAATACAGGGTCTCACTACACAGATCAGACTCCTAGTGATCCTCCTGTTTTCAGCCTCCCAAGTGCTGGGATTGCGGGCGTGCGCCACCACGCCCACTCTCAGTTGCCTTCTCAGTGGCCCCTGCTGGGGACAGGGCCAGCACAGCACACTGGGGATCGAACACTAGTCCCTGCGCCTTCCTAAGCAGGTGCTTTAGACTGCTGAGCTGTCTGGCCAGCCCAATTTTTCAATATTCTGAACAGTTCTAAAAACTCTGTTTGTTTCCGTGTTTTCTGAAAAGATATCCACTACAATTCTTTTTATTTCTTTACAAGAAAGATACATTTCCTTCATTTTTCAAGACGCTCTCTTTTACTTTGATTTCTAAAATAAGAATACAATATTCTAGTTATTTTGCCTTATTTCATTTTACTTTTACCTTAAGATTTATTCTACTTGGAATTCTCTGAAATTCCTGAATCTGCACTTTGGTCTTATGATAACTTAAACATTTTGTTCTGCTCCATTCTCCTCTGACTTTTTGTTATTTCCATCTCTTGAAATTATAACATAGATCTTGCACAATCTATTCCATTTTAGATGTTTTGTATTTGTTTGTTCATTTCTAATTTTCCTTTCAGCTTGAGATTTTATGAATTTATTTCCAAATTCACTATTTTTCTTCAACTTTGTGGTCTAATTTACTTATCAGTCCATCATAGATATTATTCATTCCAATTACAGCTCTTTTATCCTTAGTACTTACTTTGACTATTTTTTAGAGTTTTGTCTCTATGTACATATTTATTCCATGTATTCTCATATGCTATCCATTTATCCATCAGTTTTCTTAGCTTATTTAAGCTTAGTTATTACAAATTCCCTGCCTACTGATCCCACCACCTGAGCCATACCTATGACTGGTTCTAGTGCTTCCCTTCTCAAGTCTGTGTTTGTGTTTGTTTGTTTTATTTTTATTGTTTATTTAGTTATTTGCCTCAGGGTCTTGCTACACAGCTTGGACTCATAGTGATCCTCCTGTCTCAGTCTCCCCAGCACTGG
>NDGM011254785.1:3232-14834 GCA_002564305.1 Octomys mimax | reverse complement strand
GGGATTGAACTCAGGCCCTTGTGCTTGCCAGGAAAGCGCTTATTCCACTGAGCCATCTCCCTAGCCCCTTTTCTTTTCATTTATAATATTTTAATGGTTTTATTTAGTTTTATGCTTATATAGTTAATATTATTTTATTATGATATGATATGGCACATGATATCAATTTTTAATTCTAAATGATAAGTATGTTGATCTAGGACTAGTCTTCATTCTTGCTCCACTACTTAAAATACTACTTTCCATCACATATATTACCAAGTTTCACAGACATTTGGATCCATTTGTGGGTTCACATCTCAGTTTTTTATTAAGTTAAACATATAGTGTGGCTTAAACTTGTAACTCTTAGCTAGGCAAGCTCTACCTCATCATCTTTGAACAATAAACACAGAGGTCAGGATGGCAAACACAGGCTTGCAAGGGACCAAGTTCACATCTTGGTACTTCTACTTATTAGCATTTTAATCTATGATTGGTCAATTCACTANTCCATATCTAGTTTTCCTCAATGATAAAATAAGAACAAGCTGTTAGAGGCAGGGCCCATCTAATACTTGCTGTTCCACCACACAACAGAATGAAAGCAAAAGATTTGCAGCTACATATTGAGGTAAGGATCGGAGAACTGGGATTCAACAGCAGAGTAAGAAAAAAAATTAAAAACTATCACCTGTAGCCTACTCCAAGGTCAGGGAAGGGGAATTCTCCCTCCTGCAAAGGTAGAGGCGAAAGACTCTCAGTGGTCTTTGTTGTTCCAGAAACTGGCAGACATATAGCCTAAACATCCAGATAAAACCTAGAGTCTGCACAGTGGGCTGGGTTTAAAGACGTTTACTACCATCTCCCAGTAAACTCCCAGAGTGCTCCAGCCAGATGCCATCTTGAAAAGGGACCTACCATCTGAGCCTATACTGCTTTAGGGGTGAAAAACCCCTGCATATTCTCATACCTGGGACTCCACCATTATTCCTTGCACATCATCAGTGATAGCTACCTCACTAGTCCTGGCTCAGCGATGTGACTTTGATATAGACTTGCTGAAAGTTCTAGGTGGTGAGGAACACAGAACGAGAAACAGAGGGGAGTAGAGGACAGCACTTTCTAGAATCAGAGAACTGCAGAGCCTGTCCTGGGAGCCTGTCCTAACAAGACATGTGGTTTTGTGTGTTGCTAGGATTAAGGGCACCAAGGTCAAGGGTGGCAGACCAGGCAGTTTCCACTATCTCCCTCTCAGTACAGAACTCCATGGTTCCACTACTCCTGATTCCCATTGAGAGGCATGTAGGGATGGCTTGAGCAAGTCCTGTGGCTCCAGTTTTTCTCCTGTCCTGTGGGGAGCAGCCTCAGAAGCTCCAGAGAGGAACTATGGCTGTTGCTAGCCATATTCTACATGAGTATCAGAATTTCTTTCAAGTAACAAAGCCAGTGTCAACAATGCCTTGGAGAGCCCCATCACCTGACAGGGACTACCACATTGTCACCACAGTAAAGCATCCATAAACCACAATGATGAAGGAGAAAACAAGAAACAAACAAAAATATTCAAACCGATTAGAAAAAAAAACCCAACAAAATAAAAGAATGAGTCTATACCTTTTGTAACAACTCTGAATGTAGAGGGTCTTTTAACGTTTCCATTAAAAGACACAAACCGGCTGAATGTATTTAATAAAAACAGGACTCAACATTATGTTATCTCCAAGAAATACTTCAATTATAAAGACATATAGAGACTGAAAATGAAAGAATGGAAAATAATATTCCAAGCCATAGAATGAAGCCCATGTACATTCAGAGTTGTTATTAAATAGGATGGACTTGTCTCTTTGTCAGCAGATGAATGAAGAAAATATGGTATAAATACACAGTGAAGTATTTCTTAGTAATAAAGATGAATGGATTATGCCATTTGTGGGAAAACAAAGCTGGAGTATATCATGTTAGGCCAAATAAGCAATCACAAAAACACAAGTATCATATTTTCAATNAAGACAAAAAAAAAAAAAAAAGACTTGAAAGAAGATGGATTACTAGGTGATGGGGGAAGGAAGGAGTAAAGGGTATGAGGGTGGATGGACATGATCAATGTATCATATATGAATGTATGGAAATTAAAAATTTCTGTGTACCAATGCACAAAAGAATTTGAGAATGTTATCTACAGAACAGGAGAAAATATTTGCAAACTATTTATCTGAAAAAGGATTATAAAGACAACACTGACAAATCAATAACAAAAAGTCCCTCCAGATATAAAAATAGAATAATCCTATGGCTGGCCAGATAGATCAGCAGGTTAAAGTGCCTGCCCTGCTTAAGCAGACTCAGGGACTGGGGTTCGATCCCTGGCTTGCTGTGTCAGCCCTGCCCCAGGGGCTTGCGCACCCCTGTAATCCCAGTGCTTGGGAGGCTGAAAACAGGAGGATCACTATGAGTCCAATATATGTAATGAGGCCCTTTGGACCTTGTGCTAAATACATAAAAGTAAATAAATAAATAAAAATAAACTAATCCTGTCTTGGCTAACGAAAACCTATAATCTCAGCACTGTGTGGGAAGGTAAGGCAGGAGGATCACAATTCTGAGCCCAGCCTGGGCAACTTAGTGACTTTGTGAAACCCTGTCTCAAAATAAGGGATAAAAATGTAGCTCAGTATGAAACCCCAGGATTCAACTCCCAGTACCACAAAAAATAAATTAGTTAATAAGGAATAAAAATGAACAAAGGGGCTGAAGAGACATTCTTCCTAAGAACTTATTCCAATAACAACTAGGTACAGGAAAAGACCCTCACCATCACTTAGCGCTTAGGGAAACCAGTGTTAGTACCTCACATTCACTAGGATGGTTACTGCCCAAACCCCCAAATCAGCAAGCGTTGGTGAAGATATGGAGAAGCTATAACCCTAAAGTGCTGTTGGCTCTTGGCAGAAACTCCAAGTAGGTCAGCCACTATGAAGGTCTGGTGGCTCCTTAAAATGTTAAACATAGAATTATTATATGATCCAGCGATTCTATTTCTAGGTGTATACCCAAATATCAAAAATCTTGAGAGTTTTTTCTACCCATGTCATAGCAACACTATTTATGAGACATGTGACAAAAGTCACCCAGATTTTCTTGCACAGATGAATACTAAAACACAATGGGTCTTATCCATACAATGGAATATTATCCTGCCTTAAAAAGGTAAGAAATTCTGAACAAGCCACAGCGTGCATGTTCATTGAGGACATGTGCTAAGTGAATAAGCCAGACACTACAGGGAAAATATATGCATTCACTATATGAGTTCCTGCAGTAGTCAAATTCTGAGAATGAAAAAGTAGAATAACAGAGTTGTTGCTGTTAGGGGGTGGGGGAAGGGAAGAGGGAGGTGCTTGGTGGGCACAGAGGTTTATTTCGGCAATTGAGAGTTCTAAAGATCTGTTTTCACATGAAAAACCTTGAGGCTGCTGAAGTGAGGACTTCAAAAGCGACTTAGATGGTACTGTGCATTTTATGTTTCTGTGTTATCACAATTTTTGTGTGTTGTACTGGGACTTTTAGAACAATTTGAAAATGAAACAAAGTGAATGACCACAAATCAGTTTCTAGACTTGATTCACATCAATACTACATGAAATACTCACTTTGAGCCCAAAAGGGATCCCCAGCAGAAAAGTAGGTGAAAATTCCAGTTCATTTTGGCTCAAGAAAGGAGGAAAGTGGGCCAGAAGAGAGAGAAACTTTGAAACGAGCATGAGCCCTGGGAGGGTTCTTTTGTAGCCTCCCACTTACTAAGTGCCTTTTGTAGCATCCCACTTACCTTGCAGGCATATCAGGGTATCAAGACCCTTGGAAAACATGTTTTAGTTCCTCCAGGTGCCATGTATGAAGCAGTTCTGCGTTTGTGCATGCCTGTGCTGAGGCTGAGGCTGAGGAACCACCTGTAAGCCAAAGGCTCCAGCTCCTTGGGATGCTGCTACCCAGGCTGCTTATTGCCGCCTTTGCCTTGAGGTTCCTTTTGCTATCACAGTTCACCTTGCCCAGAGACCAAGTCTTCCATTGCTGAATTGGCCTCCTTCTTTCCTTTTCTCTTCAGCACTTTGCACAGGTCAAACTCTTATTTCTATCTCCCAACCCTGGCCATACTAGCTGGGTTAAAGGAGTAGCACCAAGTGCTACAAGGGAATGTTCTAGAATCCATGCAGACTGGAGAAAGTCAAGGCACATCAAAAAAAGCATTGAGGTTAGGGGCAGAGTCTGTTACTGGTTCCAGCAGTTTTGATGCCCATCTAGCATCCATGTGCTCCCTTGCTCACAATTATTATTTACTGTTTACTGCCAGTTTTAGTGGGTAGTGCTTGCCTAAGAGACCATGTGGTGGAGATTGGCAAAAAATATAAGGATGGGGCCAATAGGAAGGTTCATGGGTGGGCCCAAGTTTGAAGCTTAGCAGACTGCGGTACTCTCCTTGGGTCCCAGGATGACCTGAGAAAGGGACTGGACTAGACTGGAGTGGAAGTTGACATCAGGGCAGAAGGGAGAAGAGGAAGTGAGAACTCACATTGATCTCAAGAGGTTGTGTGAATGTTGGAGAATATATCTGGGTCACACAGTTCAGACCACAGACAAATTTTATCCTCTGAATTCATGGCTTATTCACATCATTTTACACAGTAAACCATGAATCTATAAGACACAAACAGGTATAAAGTCTTGATCCTGGTCACTCATGAAGATGAGACTAAATTGAGTTCAAGTAACTCAGTGAACAAAGGTCCAGGTCCAATTTGAGGCAGGCTGGGGCATCACTTTTCTTGTGATGGATGTTCTACAGAATCTATGTCCCTTGAGGCTGGAGTAGGAGGCTCATGAGAAAAGATCAGCCATTCCTTCACTGGAAAGGATGGTGTATGATTAGCAGCTCTTTGATTCCTCTTTATTTGTGGTTTTTGTGGTGAATATTCAGCTATCTTATTAGTCACTCCACCTGCACTAGTCAGGGCATCTGTTCTTGGGCATAACCACTCAGCTTTTTAGGGTGTTGATCTCAGTATTTAAGAACTCCTTGCCTTGGCTGCCATCATGCTGTGGTGTCATCACGACTTGATTTGTCCCACGCCATGTTCCCTACACTCACTTTCCCCTCCTCTCAGCCTGCAGGGTAGCATGGTATGAGAATTTGGCTGACATAATTCACTAGGGAGCTCCTTGCTCCAAATTCCTGCAAAGACACTGAAATCAAAGGCTCTTGTGCTCTCTGAAGTGCTCCATTGGGATCTGGAGGCTAGGCTTGCAGATCTTCTGAGTAGTAAGATTCACTGTACAAGAAACTTAGCTCCTTGAAAAAGTCTAAATACTCCCAATTTTTGTAATGAATCCACATCAGAATCCACATCCCACGCCCTGGGCAGTGCTTATCTTATCCAAGAATGGTTACACTGTACGATATTATTCCCTCTTTCAGTTGCAATGAAGATGAATGAGATGGCAATCAAAAAGGATTTGGAGCAATATCTGATCAGAGCCATAGTACATACCATACATGTGTTAAAGAAATAAACAGGAAAGAAATACTGTGGGCCTAGCTACTTTCAAAGCACTTGTCACTTTGGGTGAAATATTGGTTTGTTTTATTTGTTGTGGGGGGAGGGGCAGAGTTAAATCATCATAGAACATCTAAGTTAGTTTTTTTGAGTGAGCAATGCCTGTAAGCACCAGAAGCTTATCTTGAACATAGAATAATGGAGCTACGGAATTGCACATCACCCTGGATGATACCTACAATATTCTTATGCAAAAATCTCATCTTACAGATGTGAACACCAATGTCTAGAAAAGTAAAGGACTTGTCCCATTCAGATAGAGCTGGTTGTGGGGCTTGCTGATTAGCTCAGTTATTTAAGCACCTGCTGGGGCAAACCTAGTGAGGCCCAGGGGACCGTGGTTTGATCTCCAGCTCCCCATGCCTCACCAGATACCCTTAAGGCAGCCTGAGCCAGTCCCCCCAACCCCGCCACTGATAAAAAATCCTTCTCAGATAGAACTGGTTGTTGATTATGTCCAGCCTTCTGATTTTAAAAAAGCTTACCTTCAATTAAGTACAATAAGGGAGGCCTTTAAATAAGTTAGAACTTTGGCTAAAACTAAACACTGCGGTAAAATAAAAACTAAAACCACAGCACTTACTTTGTTAGCCTATGGTATTTGTCTGATACAGAGAAAATACTATTTGACTATTAGCCATCAGTGTTCAGCACTTCCCCTATCGATTCCCTAGAGTGAACAAATGAGAGTCTGAGGAAGGAGAATTGTGGGTGTCTGTTGCTGTCCCAAAAGTAACAAAAACTCCCTCAAAACCTAACAGCATAAAATAAGTATTTATTATGCCCATATGATCTGGATCTGCCCCAGCTTCCGAGCCCCTCCTGCAGTAGGGCACTATGCTCCTTCCACACGGGAGTCGATTCACTGTCTCCCCTCTTGACGCTGGGTGGATCTTAGCAACTAATAACCCTACAGTGCTGTGGAAGAGAGTCTCTTTTCTAGGCTGTACCATGTTACCTCCATGTGCTTCTCCTTGCTTTGCTGAGACACTCATGGAATGTATGGAACGCAGCTGAAAGGAAGCTCAAGTTAGTCCACACAGGGAGCCTCATGGAGGGGTCACATGGAAGCGGATGGTCCCCAGCCCAGACACCAGGCGTGGCAATGAGGACACCTCTAGTGGCAAGGTGCTCGCAGGCTTCTGCTCTTCCCAACTAGGACCTCAGTAGTTGTAGAGCAGATGTATCATGCCCTGCTATTCTTTTAAGTTTATGAACCATTGAACCTGTGAGCATAATAAATGGTTATCTTTTGCTATTCCATTTTGAGGGAGTTTTTGTTAATTTGTTTATGTTACTGGAGATGGAACCCAGGGCTTCAAGCATACTAGCCAAACACTGTACCATTGAGCCACACCCTCAAACCTGGAATTTTTCAAATGTAACAATTTAATTGTACTCCTAACCTGCCAACTTGAACTTTTCACTGGACAGATTCATAACCATTCCCACAGGTCCCATTTTACAAGAAATTTGGGAGACAGTGTTACCTATATACCACTAACAGCACAAGGCCTAAGACAAGTCCATCAACACTGCAAAATAGCTTCTTGTTAAGCAAAGTGGGTGACGATTCCTACTTTGTCCACTGAAGAGTTGCTGAGAGGGTACAGCAGGACGAGCTCACATCACGGTCTCAGTGGGGCTGATAGGGGCCACCTTTGAGATGTTACGGTCTGAACTATATATTGAAGACTTAATCTGCCGACCCTCAAAATGTGACTGAGTTAGGGTCTTAAAGCAGTGCTTAAGTTAAGATAAGGCCCCCATGAGACATTTTATTTTTGCAGGCAGGGTCTTGTACTCCTGTTTTTATATTGCCTTTAGACTTACTAGTTGCTGAATTTACTTGTTTTTATTTTGTTTGATGATCACAAGATAGCCTGTCTTATTTTAGAGCACTGCTGGAGATTGGTAGCGTTGGCCCTCCCGCAGTAGATTTTGATACTGGCCAAAAATGTGAATTTGTAAAATGGATTATATCTAAGAAATATAAATGCATGTAATCTTTATCTGTTCCTTACACAGCGGTAAGAAACAGTGGCTAGTCTGCCAGCTAGTTAATTGCTCCTAGAGCAGCTTCCACTCTCCAAGTGGAGGAGGGGTTTCCCCAGAACCTGTTGAAGGTGAAGCCGGTGGGAATGCTGGCCCAGCAGGCAGCTGGATGCCTTTCCAGAGACACAGCTCTGGTTGTGTGGAACCACTGAAAGCTGAGAGAGCAACTGAAGGGCCATGGCTGGGGAGATGCCCCGGTGGGCATCCAAAGACTCCTCAGTGGAAGCTGGGTCTTGACAGCCTGACTGGACAACCAACAGAGAACTCTCCACTTACCAATTGTGCCCACCTCTTCAGATATATCTTGATACAGTATGAGACTAGAAATCAGTGAAAACAATAACCCTCTAGATCTCCTGAGAAAATTTTGCCAGGCAAAAGGTCTAAGTTAAAAGAGAACCTCCCCACCCTAGGATTTCTCCTTTCATGCGAACTCACTAGGAGCTAGCTTTTGGGGTTTTTTGGCAGAAGGAGGGATTTAACTCAGGCCCTTGCACTTGCCAGGGAAGCGTTTATTCTACTGAGCCATTTCCCTGGCCCTAGGAGCTCACTTTGGAGCTCCTTGGCTCACTAGACCACCTTGTGAACAGCAGTGGCTTTCTCCCCAGGAGGTTAGGCTGAGGCAGCTTATAAAAACAGTTTGTCTTTAACACAGGAAAACAGCTACGGAAGGAGTGATTTGCACTTGCGCCTTACATATGCTCAGGGTGAAAAGTTTTAGCCTTTCTCTCCCTCCATGTATGTGTGAAAGAGGAAAACCTGATAAATGTGCTTTCACTAACTTGTAATTTGTTATTGCTAGACTTGAATCTGTGAGCTTCTTAAGTGTATTATAGATACCTGGAGATACATATTTTCAGAGTGGTTTTAAGTACAGCATAGCCAATACTGTTATGGAGGGAAATTGCCTCAGTGACTAAATAGACAATCCAAAACATTCCAAAGAATATTTGAACTAAGGTACATGACCAAGATTTCTTCTGGACTATTACCTGTTTCTATCTATCCCTGGATTACTTTTGCAGGCTGGGATTTGGGATCTTTTGATTAATTTATTAGAAAGTAAGCCCTAAACCTTATCACTGGAGCACTTCCTGTCTGTCCTTTCATTTTCTTTCTTTTACTTGCTTCAAAAGGTTAAAAAAACAGTCATTCAGGCTGCTTTGATTATTCACTTAATTTTCTGCTTGGCAATGCAGTTGCTCATAGATTTGTCTCTAGAGGCATATTTTGCTAAGGATTAGAGACACACCCTTGGAACCCTCTTATCTTAATTGTCTGTCTGCCCTTGAGATGGTTAGGATTTAGTTCTTGGGTCACACTGAGAGTCACTCTTTGCTCCCTTCTCCACTGTCCTGCCCCTGAGAAACAAAACAGTTTACAAGTGTTTGGTCCCAGGCAGTTCCCTCTTCTGTGGCTTGCTGGCTTTCAGGACCAAATTTCTAGAACGGTGAGTTTCCCCTCCCTGGGACCCTTCCAAAGTGAAGCTGACCTTCACTTGTCTCTGGGCCATATTCTAAAAAACTGGTCTAGATTTAATGCTCAAACTCCCAAAAACTAAATGTAAAAGGTTTGATCCAAATGTATATGCCTTTCTGTCCATGCATAGAACTAGAGATTAACACATTTCAATTTCCTCTTCCCTCAAGAATGATGCTAACTGGTTTATATAACATGGGGCAGAGTGATTTTTATAGCACAGATGAATTCATTGATAAAACAAAACATTCCTGGGGGAGGCTTATGACAGATTTCAACAGAAATAGATATTAAAGGGTAGACACAGCCCTAGTCCCCAGAAAAGTGCCCCTCTTCAAGATTTTTCTCCAGAACATCCTGCCAGGCTGGCTACTATTCTCAGAGATTCGCTGAATGAAGTTCTGGAAAAGGAAATCCTAGAATGACATATAGTCCAAGGATCACAGAATCACGAGGAAGGGGCCCAGGCACACAGGAAGTGTGGCTAATGCAGCTCTGGCCACTTCCAAGCACCTACAGTTCTTTACCACTGGCACTGCACGGGGTGCAGTATAAGGGATGCCTTACATTGCACAAAGCAAGCATGAATAGATGGAGATACATTTTTCCCTCTTTGTTTCTTTTTAAAATGGGAAGAGACTGTTATAGGTAGACACATACAGAAAGGCAGATTGGAGGTTTGGCAGGCCTTTTTTCCCACTGTTTGAAATATATGCTTAGTTTCAAAGAGTGTCACTAAATCACATTCTACACCCAAACCTGGCCTGAGTACAATCCCCCTGGGAATATGTAAATGGGAATAGTCTTTGCCTTTAGAGGGAATAGTTACATGTGGCTATCGACACAGCAGTCTTGGCTATCAGCTGTGGCTATCAAAGCAAAAATGAGAAGGCTGTATAGCTGAGTACTCCCATCAGGTAAATAAGCAGCCCAGGACCCATCTTCAAATGTGTGTTTGCTTTCATGGGTGTAAAAGGTTTTTATTCTCTTTAATTCTTATTATAAAGAGATATCTGGCTGGAGAGAGGGCTCAGTGGAATAAGCACTTCCCTGGCAAGCACAAGAGCCTGAGTTCAATCCCCAGTTCCGCAAAAGAGATATCTGTCATAGGTGGACTTTTTATAAGTCTGTTAAATGACTTATAAAATGTTCTGTCTAGGGCTAGGGAGATAGCTCAGCGGTCTAAGTACTTGCCTGGCAAGCGCAAGGACCCGGGTTCAATTCCCAGTATCACATGTCATACTGGCCCTAGGTGCGCAGTGCTAGCCGCTGAAACCAGGTGTGGTGGTCCAGGCCTATAATCTCAGCGCTGGGGAGGCTGAGACAGGAGGATCACTACAAATCCAAGCTGTGTAATGAGACCCTGTACCAAATACATATATAACAAAATGATTTTTTAAAAATTTAAAAAGTTCTGTCTAGTCTATTTATAGTTACAAACTTATAAACTGTGAAAGAGTTGTAATTCAATGCAGCCAAATGCATCTGAATACACAATGGTCTATTAGAAGTTGTCTGATGCATGATTGCTTGTTCAATTTGTGATTGGCTGCACCATCTATAGATGTTTTGTTTGAATTCAACAATTTTTTCTTCTTTTTGCCTTTTTTGATTTTTAAAGTATTTATGCCTACCACTTCAGTCGGCTTATAGATAAGTGTCATTAGAACTAAGGAGAGGCTTTCACTCGGGACCTCAATAATTTCCATAGCCTTATGGCAGAAACAGAAGTTGCCTCAAGCAACATTGCTAAACATATATTATAATATTTTTATATTGCTTATTATCAAAAGATTAAGTTTTCCATAGGTAAAACAAAGATTTTCTTATTAAAAGATGCTCATGGTACAAAACTAAGTAAGAGACAAAGGTACTATATAGCTGTGACTCTCATTATGGCTAATTTCATTGTGTACGAAATATATTCATGCTTTCCAGCTGCCCAGGTCTTCTAAGACATAAAACTAGGATTGTTTTTGGTGATAACCTTTTCTTTTAGGTTCAGATATCTGCCTTTCTCTTGTGCTCCAGCTACTTGTGATAAGAGGTATAAGTAAACCCAGCATGAGACCACCAGTCAAATGATAGATTTTTTTTTAATAAAGCTTATGAGATGTGCATATCTGTGTCATTACACTTAGAACTCTTTAGGTACTGAGCAGTCCTGACAATGTCATACTCTTCTTCAGTGACATCTTATTAAAGTATAAAAAATTAGGTAAGAGCTTCTTTTATATTACATGGAGATGATTGACTAAAAAGGCTATTCTATAGTAAAACATTTAAATTTGTTTCAAATATAATTTCATGATTGTCAAGCTAAAATATTATGTATGGCTCTTGGTCTCAAGTTTTCTCTGTAAAACTTTATAATTGCTGTCAGTTAATATTCTGCAGGGATTCAATTTCTAAAACAACATTTGGTAGGAAATAACAATTCTCTGACTAGACTTTTTCTTTTTCTTTCTTTCTCT
>NDGM011254782.1:17972-31211 GCA_002564305.1 Octomys mimax | reverse complement strand
AAGAAGAAGAAGAAGAGGAAGAGGAAGAGGAAGAGGAAGAGGAAGAGGAAGAAGAAGAAAGAAAGAAAGAAAGAAAGAAAAAGAAAAAAGAAAGAACCATTATGTGCACTCCACTCTGTGAAACATTTTAAAAGAAAATTGTAGTGCTGGGGATTAAAATCAGGGCCTTGGACATGTGAAGCAAGCACTCTACTAGAGGTACATGCTGAGCCCTGGTGCAGCGAGGCTGTCCAGTAAAGATGGAGAGAGACAGTTGAACTTTCAGAACAAACTGTACAATTGTTTCTATGCTTTTGCTCATAAATACTAGTATGTTTTGAAGAATTTATTTATTTATTTTTATTTTATGTATTTGATACAGGGTCTTACTACTCAGCTCTGACTCATACTGATCCTCCTATTTTCTGCCTCCACAAAGCTGGGATTGCAGGTGTGAGCCACCATGTCTGGACTCAGTGGATGGCCCAGCATGCCCCAGGGGTGGGGCTGGAGAGACAGGAGGGACCTGGGATTGAACCCTGGTCCTTGCACTTGCCAAAGCAGGTATTTTGTCTGCGGAGCTATCTTGCCAGCCCTGTTTGGAAGAATTTAGTAAGGCTTCCTGTTATCAAGGTTTGGGGAAGGGATGATCTCTATATATTCTCCACTTATTTTTAATGAGCAAACATAATCTTTTGGCAAAAGTGGTTGATAATTGTAAGTGACTTCAAAACTGTGGTGGGCATCAATCTGTGTCATATTGAAACAACATGAAGGGGTGACCCCACTAGGTGGTTGTCAATGTGAGATACTTATGAGAAGTGTCATGATGTGTACATGACATGTTCAAAATAACACATCCAGTGAATTGTGTTCATGCCTTTTTTTTTTTTTAGCAGATGGAACTGTGCCTTAGTAAACTGTTGGACTCAAGCTACGGGTCAACACTGAAAGGAAATTAGGTGAACATTGCCAAGTTGTTCAGCTTTGTTCCAGGTATACCTGCTAAGACACTGAGTATTCAAATGTGTGCCACAGCTTCAAAAGAGTAGCAACAAAATTACAGACTCTTGTTACTGTTTTCTAGAAATGTTAGTTGTTCTTCTCTCAATGGTTCTAAGTGAAGACTGTCTTTTATTAAAACCATAGTCTAGTCTAACTCTACATTGAGTTATTTGAAGAACTATAAAATGACCTGCAGAGGGAAGAACATGATGGGCTAGGAGGGGAAGGGAGGGTTAGTTTTTAAAATCTTCTAGGGTTAAGAATCACTAAGTACCCAGACAGGAACATAATTCTTTCTTCTTCTTAGAAAAACAAGATTATTTCAAAATAAGTAACACTCTTTAGTTATTGATATAACAAGTTTAAATCAGCACAGGGCTATTTTCAAGTTAACAAAGCTGTCAAGAATGTTGGAGACATTTGCCACTGAATTCTGCAGTGTCAATTGCTGCTTCACTTAATGTTGGCTTCTGACTCTACAGCAAATTTTACTTCTCAGAATCTTCCCAGCTTTGGGAATTCATAACACTAAGTAATAAACCTGAGATCTTCTGCCTGAGTCTGCATCTGACACAGAGCTATGGAAAAGCCTTGAAGTCTACACTGGGGTGAGACCCAACTGCAGGTGCTGAGAACCTCTGATAAGTCTGCCCCTTGAGCTGGCTCACCATAAGCAGGAGAAGAGCCTGGCTGCCTGATTTGGATCCTGGCTTTTGGATCACGTAGGCAGGGGTGCTTTAGTCTACTTTCTGTTGCTAGACCAGCACACTCAAGACTGGGTAATTAACAAAGAAAAGAAGTTGGGTTGGCTCATATCCTGAAGGCTAGGGAGTTCTACATTATATGGCCACATCTGGTAAAACATTTTGGAAGGGCCTCATGCTGTGTCTTAGGATGTCGGAAAAAAAGCAGAGGGGCATTGGGCATGCAAGGAGATTAAGCATGTACCAGAGAGAGACTCAGACATTCACACCATGTAGGTGACAGGCTTGTTTCTTAACAACCCATGTTGGCAGCATCCAGTGAATCCCTAAGAGAGTGAGAACTCATAAGCCCTTTGGGACGACCTCTTTATCCCTTACCAGAACCAACACTTGGGAATGCTGCCTTCATGACCAACTGAGCCTCTACTGGAGTTCTGGTGGGAACAAATCATATTCAGACAATAACAAGTCATTTAATTGGCTTGTGACCCAAGGGGAAATTAATTAAATTCTCTCTGAACCTTTCAATTTCTTCATTAGTGAAAAAAGTAAGAGTAACAGCCTTTTCATAGGAGAGTTTGGAGTAATAAAAGGAATATCATACATAGAATAGTTGAATTGGTGTTTGGTGCATTTTAACAAGCACTAGTTACTGTATCTTATTAACTCTCATGTGACTTGCTCATGCTGTCAGGGCTTTCATATTCCCCTCCCATTACTCTCAAGCAAGGAGCACAGATCTCTCTGGCTGTGGAAAGCAAGGCTCCGTCTCAAATTTAAATCAGAGACTAGGCGCTGGTGGGTCTTCTGAGAAGGCCATCCCCTTGCCTTGAGAATGAATGCAGCCTGAAGCCTCAGAAGGCAGAGAGAAGAGCAGCAAGGCTTCCGGAGAAGTGGAGCCACCTCTGGGTCACTCTTGGTGCTCAGCCCCTCTGTCATTTGCATTTTCTAGCGGTGTGCTCTGGTCAAATTTCCTTCTCTAATGGTCTCAGTGCCACACAGCCCTCAATTCATGCCATCCAACCAGGAACGTTCCTCTCGTGAAAATCAAATGGATTTCTGCCCTTTTTTCCCTTCACACATTGTTAAAATCATGCTGCATTTCAGATTCATATTCATCACATTCATGGTTTTCTTCTAAAGCATTTTCCTCCCCTGTAGCTTCTGATTGCTTTCCTTTTTTGGCTCAGGAGACAGAATATATACCTTTCTCATCCTGTCCCTCCTCGTGTCATTTCTTGTTCATTTCACAGTTTTTTTCTAAAATCCTCTTCCTTCTTAAATGTGTTTTACTTAGAGTTTTCTCACCGTCTGCTCTAGTGCCCTAGTCAACTTGCCAAATATTTAAATTGTTGACTAGCCAGTTTTCAGGGAATTTTTGTTTCCTTTACAAAAGCTTAATGCTTGCTCTTTTCCTAGGCCTGTCCTGCCCTTGATTTCACTCTTACAATCTTATAAAGGGATGAATAAAGGGCTTTTCCACCAACGCTGTTCACTGGCCTTTCTGTTTGTGTGAACTTACATCCTTCTTTTGCCTGCTGCGCCCAGCCCACCACGATGAATTTCAGACCAAGATAGGAGAAGAGAATTGAGTCAGAAAGACACCCAGAGGAAATTGGTACCACCCGGTGGTATAAATAGTCAGTGGAGGGAGCGTAATAAAGTTCCAAAAATCTTAATTGTTCAGCCAATTAACATGATAATAGTTTTTTTCTGCTTCTACTTTCATTTAGATGATTGTTCTCAGCCTACTTTTTTTAGATACATACTTTTCTATTTATATTTTTATTTACTTATTATTTTTAAAGAATAAAAATAGTAAAAAAAAAATAGAAACAGTACAGAATTTCACTAAGCAAACTGATAGAAATTCAACAATGGTTGTTACATCGCATATTGTTGTCTTCAAAGCTTAAGTTTTTTTCTCTCCTTTTTGATTTTTTATAATTTTGACAATTTTGCACCCTTAAAACTGGAAATATGAACAACTAATTTGAAGTTAGAATACTTTATTGGATGTTGTTATTCCCCAGGTCTAACAAATTACTCCATTGCTTTCTTCTGGTATTCAGATTTATTTTCCTGAGTTCAACCACTTTATCCTTTTCGGTTCCAAAGAAGCACTATGTTAATATAGTCCCTTATTGAAAATAAATTCATTTTACCATCACAAACAATTTAAAATTGGCCAGGTTCTTAATCATATTTTACCTCCAGAATCTGAAACATGTAATCACTACCTGTCAGGACACATATTCTGAAGAAATCAGCATATGTTGATTCTGAAGAGAATTCTGATTAAAATGTGGTGAACATGTCTAAAGATACATACTCTAAAAATTCCTCTGTCTGTGAGTCTACAGATATCTCTGTTCTGGCCCCTTTCAACATTTGCATTGCTGTTATGGCTTTAGGGGAAAGTGAGAAGACAAATGCAAATGGTTAACTGGTCTCTTGGAACACTGGGTCTCTCTTATTTTCCTTTATTAAATCTGGTCCTTTGATTTATATAGTGTACAGTGGTATACAAATGTCTACATTGAAATAATGGCGAAAAATAGAGTATGTGACAGAAGGAAAATTTGGTGGTCTCGACCAATCCAATTGGACCAACTTTAAATAAGATTGTCTTGAGAAGAAAACTGAAGCAAAAAAAGGAAAAGAGATATGAAGGAAGAGTTAAACTTTGGATCAGGAAAGACACTAAAGAGGAGAGAGTTAAAGTGAAGCCCAGCTGAGCAGGAATTTGGTAGTGTTCCACTTTGATCAATATTTATGTTAGTCTCGCCTGAAGGTCAATTGTGTTGGTCCATGAAGGAAAGATAAATAGAAATAGAGAAGAAATGAGTTTTGACTGTAAGTTATTCTGTGTTTCATAAATTGCTCCCTCCAAATAATTTGCTTGATCCAAGTTCTACCAAATTGAATGCAAATGAGCTGTGGCAAAAGCAAACTCAGAAACAAAGCCCAAGTTTAGTAATACAGCACCTGTTCTGCATACTCGCTGAATGAACTGCCATTAACCATTCCAGATCTAATGTCACTGTATTTACTCCTTTTCTATTTTAAAATAGAGAGAGGCAGGCACAGGGGCCTGGGGTTTGATCCCCGGGCCTGCCCTTCTTGCCCTGCTCTCAGGGTGCACTGAGACAGCAATTGAAACTGCGTGTGGTGGTGTGCAACTGTAATCCCAGCTCCTGGGAGGCTGCAAACAGGCAGATCACTACCAGACTGATATAATAGTCAATCCCTCAAAACCCTGTAGACCCTTCCTTAATGCAATAAATAAATAAATATAAACTAAAATGGAATGAGGGCATGATGCTCCCTGATATAACATTATATCCTGACTAGATATAATTCCCTTCTATTTCCAACAAAAGCTCACTTATATTAATTAAAAGAGGCATTTTCTTTTGGCAGTGGAAATAGTAAACTGTTCCTTATTTAGTTCCTTGTTAATAAGCAATAAGTAATGCAGAGCTCTTCCTTTGTAGTTAATCCATTGAAAAAGTATCTAAGGATTTGGAAAGAAAAACACAAAACAATAAAACTCTATTAGGGACAGAGGTAGAAAATGAACCTTCCACTAGGGAAATACATTTAAAAAAAAGGCTGAGAAGAAAGTACACTGGTCAGTTTTATCTCAGAACAACAAGTGTCTGATCAACCTATAAAGAGAGATAAGGAGAAAAGGTTTATTCTGGATCACCGTTCTGAAGATTTTATCCCTTAAGTGATTTGCCCCTCCTGCTGAGACAGAATACCCAACACCCAAAGTTAAGGGATGAAAGGATTATTCGGCTCAGTTTCCAGAGGTTTCCTTCCATCACAGGCTGGCTGTAAGGTGGGACAGTATGACATAGCGGCAGGGCAGAGCACACAGTCTACAGCAGGCAAGCAGGCCAGGGCACATTAGCCCTCTCTTTGTTCCTGATATTTTATGCAGACTACCTAAACTAGGGTCAGTATGGTGCTCACATCCTTAATCCTAGCTACAGCTATGCCAAGCCAATCATCACACACCCTTGATCCCAGTGTCACACGCTCCAGACACAGTCACCTCTCAGAGTTGACCCCTGGACTGCTTGGAGCTTCAGGGCACATCTAGACATGCCGTAACAGTCCTACTCTTTGGCGCCTGTGGGAAAGCAACACATACATGTAGAAAAAGCTCTCACTTCATGACTACAGAAACTCAAAAGGGAGAGAGAACTGAAGGGGCTGGGATCCCAACATCGGTTTCAGGGACCTGACCTGGAAATCCTGCAGGCAGCCCCTTAGGCTCCACCCCTTAAGCTTCCACCATACCCAGTGCAACCACATGATTTAATACATGTGCTCTGAAGACCATTTAAGTTACAAGTCATTGTAGGAGGGAAAATGTACCTGAGAAAGGTTCTGTAGTACATAAAACAACAACAAAACCCAGGTAGAAACATGGTTGAAGTCTTGTCAAAGAAATCAAAGAAGTTGTAATGATTTTTCAGCAAAAATTGGACAGGGCAAAGAAAGAGCAATATCTGGCCACAGCTGTAATAACTGTACTAGAATTGAGTTGGAAACAGCAAAACACAGAATGGATATAGCATAAGAAGACACCATGGATTCAGAATCCAGTATAGCAGCATGTTGTGAGGGCTGGCTTCTCTTCTCACTTTTGGGTCACCTTGACTGTGTGTAGCACAGGAAACGGAACTTTCGTTTTGCTTGTCCGAGCCAGAATCATTTGCAAAGTACAGACATTCATATGCAGAAGACATGAGGACCAACCTCAAACACAGAGCCATTGATGCCTACTTTTGATATTTTTGGGAAACGATCAATATAACATTAAATAATTTTTCTTGCTGCATTAAAAAGAAACGACACATTTCCTTTTTAATGTGATTAAACATAATCTGTGTTACCATGGTTTCAATTAACAAAAGCAAAAGCTTAAATATTTTATGTAAGCCTTATATGGCTTTATGTATAATGATTTAACCTACTCAGTAAGAAATTATTTTGCCTTAAAATTATCTTTAAAGAGAGCTTAGTACATGACTTAATAGTTTCTACATTGATTGGTGTACAATTTTATGTACTTAGTGTTTGATATGTTTGGTACCCAATGGGCTCGCTTCAAATGTTTTGACAATTTATATACATTATGAATGATTATCACAATCAGGCTAATTATTATATCTATTATTTCACACATTTAAAAATGTTTATGTTGAGAGCATTTACAGTATACTCTTAATAAATTTCAACTGTATATCAGAGTATTACTTACTATAGTTTTTGTGCTACACATAAGCTATCTAGAACTTACCCTACATTTATCTTAAAATTTATACTCATTGACTAGTATCTCTGTATTTTTCCCAATTATCTCCCATGAAAACACTATTCTTTTAAGCTATATGTTGACAAGCAGTATATTTAATTGCATTTAAATCATAATATCTGAAATAGATGAGCATGCTGGTGTTTGGATGTTTCTGTAGTGTGTATATGTACCCAAGATATATTTTGTGAAATGGTTGGTTTTAAATTTTACAAAATTTGCCTTCTTTAATCTTCTGTTATGAATTTCTAATAGTTTTATGTTTAAAAAACATAATGTATAACCCTTGGATTATTTTATGAGATACGTAAAACTGGCTTTGTTTATTTTTCATAAGCATATGTAGGTTTTATTCATCAACTCTGCTTCATCAGACCCTCCTAGGTCTTGCAGAAAAGACAACTCAGTAGATTAAAAAATCATTAATGACGAGCGGCAGCTTTGAGTTTCTAATGTGTGGGTTCATCTTGCCACATCCCAAGGCACATAACACATCTTGACTTTTAACAGGTACTCCACACAAGATAGGGTACAAAATATATTAGGGCTCACAGAAATCTTTTCCTATCCTGTCAGCACATTCACCCTGGACCAAGTGAAGAGTGTAATACTCAGACATTCCAATGTTAGAATTGATGTGGACCAGTGATACAGATCAAGGGCATGATGCCCGCCAGGCAAGTATGAGGTCCTGAGTTCTATTTCCTACACACACACACACACACACACACACACACACACACTCTGATGCTACACAGACCCACTAATTTGAAGGTTTGCTTTGATACTCCTTGCCAAATATAATAAATAAACTTGGGCTGGGCATATAGCTCAGCAACACAAGTGCCTGCTTGGCAAGCACAAGGTCTTGAATTCGATTATCTATACCAAAAACAAAAAAAGAAATATAATACACTTAAATGCCCCTGGATGACATTTAGTACTGACAGTGTGAAAGAAAAAAATTTATCTATTGAGGGCCAGCCAAATAGCTCAGAGGATTAAAGTGCCTGCAAGCAGATGCAGGGGCCAGGGGTTCAATCCCTGGGCCTGCTGTGCTGGCCAGCCCCCTTCCCTCCCCTCCTCCCCAGCATACTGAGACAGCAATTGAGACTGGGCATGGTGGCACGTGTCTGTCATCCCAGCTCTTGTGAGGCTGTAAACAGGCAGATCACTAAGAGTCCAATGTAGTAGTGAGACCCTGAACACCCTGCAGACCCTTCCCTATGATAAAAAAAAATCTAATTATGTCATGAAATATCCAAAAGCAAGAATTTAGCTTTTAAAGTTGTTTTCTCTTTACAAAAGCAGAACTAGTAAAAAGGTAAAAAGGTGTCATAAAGAAGCTTGAGGAAAATTTTGCTTTTTGAGTTTTGTGTTTTGTTTTGACCATATGGCCCCACCATGTGAGCAAACAGGTGCAAGGTAGACAAAGGTGTCCCTCCCAACACAGGGGCACCACCATCCACTGACTCCTCGGTTTCTGTGCTTTCTGCTTTCCTTTGGCACCAGGTAGTGAACATGTGGACAAACCAACTGTCCATATCCTGGTTAAGACAATGTCCAGGGAGAAAAAGGAGTGACCAGCAGGGTCAGGCCAGTAAGTCCAATGACCTACCTGAGCCACAACCCTGTGATCTTCACCCAGCTGCGACCAGAGTGCCAATGACTTTCTGGACTACAGATGTGAGCAAGGACATGCCTTGGCTAGCATGGTCACCACAGTCTGGGGTGGATGGACAGAGAGGCCTGGGGCACAGGAAGGCCACCTTGAGAGCTCTAGACTCTGGAATCCAAGTATGCAGATACTTGAAAGAAACCACTCAGTCAAAAACAGAAATTCTTGCTTTGATTTAATCTATTTTGATTTTTCTATCATTTGTTATTTTTTGTCTTTCCCTCATTGGGTTTTTAGGGGGCTAGGGATTTTCTCTCTGCTTAAACTTTTTTTTTCTCTTCAAGTACTTTTCCTTTTTCCATTTTCAACTTTATGTCTGTTTCTTTTTATTTCCTATATTTTCCTCTCTGTCTTGTTTTTGTTTTTGTTTTTCTTCCTTTAGGAGTATGTTCTTTCTTGAGACTGTTTTCAAACACAAATTTCCTTTACTTCTTGAAACGGCCCCAGTCTCAGTTCTCTTTCCACTTTTTCATGTTGATTAACTTTCAAATGTTATGTTCTTCAATCCTTGATCCCTACTCCCTTTACCTTAACTAGTACAATCACTATACTTTAAGAATCTCTAGATAGCTAGTTAACTTTATGCTACTAGTGACAAATACTCTTTTATTATTAGTAAAGGTAAAATTTCTTCATTTAGTAGCTAAATATTTGGTTTATGTTTGTGTTTATACTGTAATTATAAATCTCTTTTCTATTGTTAAGGGTAGTACATTATTGATCTTTATGGGTTGTCAATATTTAGATTTCTTCAATTCTGTATTTGATGTTAACTTCATTACGATATCTGAGGTGACATAGTTCTTGCTATTAATTGGTTTGCTCTGTAGGCCACTGTCTGGATTTCCTTGGGGTGATTATACTGCAGTCTATCCCTGAAGAACTAAGTTTTGGCCCAAATATGCTGCAACTTCCCACCTAAATAAATTCATGTAGGGGCCAAGGAGACAACTCTGCAACATAAGCACCTGCCTGGCATGCACAAGGTCCTGAGTTCAATTCCCAGTACCTGCTCCCCCCAAAATAAAAAAAAAATACATTAATGTAGCTGACATGTGGGATAGAGACAAGGGCCAGAGCTAGTCAGGCTGAGAGGATGCGACTAAAAAGTAGGTATTAATTTAAAAGGTCTCATACAAGAAACAAAGCTTTCCACTATAATCTGCTCATATGCCTCAACACATACCCCTGAAAAAAAGTGAGAAGAAAAAGCAGTAAAATTTGTCCCCAAACTTCTAAATATCCCAAAGTTGATCCATGGGGCAGTGAATCTAATTGCACCTTTATGAGTTGGTGATTATTATTACTGTTTTAATTTCAATGCCTGCTATCGGATGGCTCAAGATTTTTTTTTTTTGCTTTTTATTTCAGTTTTGACGATTCATACATCTGAGGACCCATCCTTTCTTCTGAATTTTCCAATTTATTGGTTTATAGGTTTGTGAAGACATTGTCAATAATCTATTTCATCAGTTTCCATTGCAGTTCCACACTTATCATTTCTAATTGCACTGACTTGGTTCTTGTCTCTCTTTTCTTTTATAGTTAGGTTGGCTAAGGGTTGTCTCTTTTGTTTGTTCTTTCAACAAATTGACTCTAGGATCAGTAGATAGCTCAGCGGACTAAGCTCTGCTTTGGCAGGTGCAATGACCGGGGTTTGATCCCCAGCCCTGCACGCCATGCCAGATCCACCCTCTAGGTGTGCTGAGCCAGCAACAGAGTCCGGGGGTGGTGGCTCACACCTGTAATCTCAGTGCTGGGGAGGCTGAAAACAGGAAGATCACGATGAATCTGAGCTGTGTAGTGAAGCCTTGTACCAAATACATAAATAAAAAACAAAAGAAAAAAAAAAGCAAATAATTGATTCTTCAATTCAATCATACTTTGTACCTTTTATTTGTCCTCCATTAATTTCTATCTTGATCTTTATTTTATTTTAGTACAGGGTTTACAGGGTCTCACTACATAGATCAGACTTGTAGTAATTATTCTGTGTTCAGCTTCCCAAGAGCTGGGATTACAGGCGTGCACTACCATGCTTATTCTCAATTGCCATCTCAGCGGGCACTGGGGGTCGGGTCGGCATGGCAGGCCCGTACCCTCATCTTTATAATTTCCATCTTGTCACTAGCTTTGGGTTTGATTTGTTATTTTTCTAGGACCTTGAGGTTATTTATTCAGAATCTGTTTTTGTGACATGGGCATTCACATCTATAATTGTTCTTCCTGGGACTACTTTCATTATGTCTCATAAGTTCCGTTGTTTTGTACGGTTATTATCACTTAGATGTATAAACTACCTTATTCCTTCATTAACTTTTTTGTGTAACCCATTGTTTATTTAAGAATGAAATATTTAGTTTCCATGTATTTGCATAATTTCTGTATTTTCTTTTGTTGTCAATTTTTAGTTTCTGTTATAATCTGATAATATGCATTTCAATTACATTTCATTTACTTAAATTTGCTTTATTGGGTAGAATGTAATCAATTTTGAAGAAAGTGCTACATGCTGCTTAAAAGAATGTGTATTCTGCTGTTGGATGGAACACTCTGTGATACCTTTTAACTGAAAGGTTTTGGTCAGCTGTGATATTTATTTGCTGATCCTTTGCACTTGTCGATCCATTTGTGATAGTGGGCTATTGAATTCCCCTACTATAACTGTGTTTATGATTATTTGATCTTCTATGTCCACTGTTTTTGTGTTATGAACTTGGGTGCATCACTGTTCCATGCATATATAATAATAATTGTTATATCTTCCTGTCAGACTGTCACAAGATATAATGACTTTTTCTGCCTCTTTTCACCAATTTGGGCTTGAAGTTCTTTTTCTGTGTACAAAACAACTGCACCTGGTTTTCTCAGGTTTCCATAGCATGGAATATTGTTTGCTACCTCTTGATTTTTAGTCCATGAAGTTTTTTTGGATTAAATGCCATCTCAATAGAAGCAGAAAAAGCCTTTGAAAATTCTATGATTGAAAAAAAGCACCAGATAAAATAGGTATAGAAGGACTCTATATCAATTGATAAAAGCTATTTATTATTATAAACCTACTATAAACATATATTAAAAATGGAGAAAAACTGAAAGCTTTCCCTCTAAAAATCAGATGGCAAAGTTGTCCATTATCACCACTTCCATTCAGTACTGTACTTCAACCATTAGTAAGGGCAATTGCTCAAGAAAATAAAAGGGATACACTAAGAAAAGAAGAAGTTTAATCATGGTTATTTGCAGATCATATAATCCTCTATATAGATGACCTCTAAAATAGCCATCCAAATACTCCTAGAATTAATAATCCAATTAAACAAAGTATAGTATACAAACACACAAAAATCAATACTGTTCCTCTACATCAATACTGAACCCATTGAAAGAGAAATTAGCCAAAAAAATAGCATTCACAATAGTCCTGAAAAAATTCAGTACTTAGGATTAAACTAAAGAAGTGAAGAACCCATCTCCACTGCTGGTAGGAATGTAGAATGGTACAACCACTATGGAAATCAGTGTGGAGACTCCTCAAATAATGAGGACTAGAAATACCATTTAATCAGCTTTTTCTCTTTTTGGTATTTTTCCAAAAGAACTGAAAACATCATATCACAATGGTAAATGTGCACCCATGTTTACAGCAGCACAATTTGTCATAGTCAAATCTTGGAAGCAAACAAGATTCCCATCACCCAGCAAATGGATGAAAAAGATGTGATATTTTTACTCAATACTATATTATTCAGCTATCAAGACAGAAGTAGATGCAACTAGAGGCCATACTCGTAAGTGAAATAAATCAGACCCACACGTGTAAATATTGTATTGTCTCCCTAGTGTAAGAACCCACAAGAAGAAATAAAACATGAAATGTATAACAGATATGTAAAATGAAAAGAAATAAAACTTAAAGACTATACAGTGAAGATGAGATAAAGGAGAAAACATAGGGAAAAAATGCAGGAGGAAAAACCTGCAAGTATGTATACAGGATGGCTGAGGTGACTATACCAAAAATTTCCATCATTTTTTTGAAAATAGCAGTTAACGTGCAGAGTTTTCACCCTGACTAACTCTCTATGCTGATATCTGTGATCTGAGCAACTACATTGAGGACCTCAATGTATGACACAAAAACTATGCTTGAATACCTGTCATCTGGTCTTCTAAATGTGTACTGTTTCTAATATCATATCAATTATTATTTTACTCTTTTTAAAATAAATTTTTTAAAAAGGTAAAAAAAGACTAGAACTAAAATTTAAGGCTTCAAAGCAAGCAGTAATATGCAATTAAATGTCCAATCTTATATAACTATATCTGTTAATCTGAGCAACAGATTTAATGATAAAAATAAATAATACATCAACCATTGTTAATCAGCTATTCTTGTTTTGAAAATCTTTAACATATGTATTCTTGTGTGTTACCCTGTTTCTTTCTTTCTTTTTATTTATTTATTTATTTATTTATTTTGCGGAATCGGGGATTGAACTCAGGCCCTTGCGCTTGCCAGGGAAGCGCTTATTCCACTG
>NDGM011254782.1:0-17922 GCA_002564305.1 Octomys mimax | reverse complement strand
AACTCAGGCCCTTGCGCTTGCCAGGGAAGCGCTTATTCCACTGAGCCATCTCCCTGGCCCATTCTTTCTTTATTTCTGATTTTTTTTTTGCAGTACTGGGTATTGAACTCAGGACCCTGCACTTGCACTTGCCAGGCAAGTGCTTATTCTACTGAACTATCTCCCTGGGCCTGTTTCTGATTTTTTTGTTCTGGCTTTTGTTTTCACTTTTCAAACCAAAATGAAATTAAATTAAAACATAAAAAACAAACACACTAACGAAGTGAAAACCTTCTACAATGAAAACTATAGTGCTCTAAAAAAGAACTCTAGAATGCAACAAAAAAAAAATGGAAAGGTATCTTCGTTTCTGGATAAACACAACCAATACATTCAAAATAGTCATCATTCCAGGGTCAGTGAGATAACTTAGTGGACTAAACACTTGCTTAGGCAAGTGCACGGTCCAGGGTTCAATCCTTGACGCCACGTGCTGTGCCTGCCCCACCCCCTGGGTATGTTGAGCTGGTGATGGAGTCTGCAAGTGGTGGTGCACATCTGTACTCCTAGCAGCAGGGAGGCTGAAAATAGGAGGATCACTACAAGCCCCAGCTGCGTAGTGAGACCCTGCACACAAATAAAAAGGGGCTACTTCCAAAATTAACATACAGATTTAAAACAATCCCAAACAATACCAAAAGCATTAGAGAAAACTAATGCTCAGCATTAGAGAAAATAATCTGAAAATTCATATGGAATTAGAGGAGATGCAGAAGAGCAAAGAGAAATATTAGGTAACAAGAGCAAAGCTGGAGACATCACACCCCTCACTTGGAGCTATGTTATAAAGCTACGGTGATTAAAAAAATAAAACAAAACAAGACACCCAGCGTGACACTCTCACATGCAAATACACCATGTTGATCAATGCAACACAGTAAAGAATAAGCACAAGTACTGTACATTCAGCTACTGCATTTTACAAAGTGGCCAAAAAGGAACAAAGCCTAAAGGAACATAGCCTCTTTAATAAATGGTGCTAGGAAAACTTGCTTCCCACAAGCAGAAGACTGAATCTAGAGCCATATTTCTCACCAGGTACTAAACCAAAATCAAAATGAATCAAAGAACTAAATGTGAAACAGAAACACATAACCCGTTGGAAATTACAATAGGTAAATCTCCTGAAACCATCAGCATAGGTGAGGGCATTCTGAACACGCTCCTGGTTGCACAAGAAAGAGTATCAAGAATAAATGAAGGTAATCAAATCAAATTAAAAATTTTCTGAACAGCAAACATAACAATCAACAGAGTAAAAGACACCTATAGAATGGGAAAAAATTGCCAACTATTTCTCAGACAGAGGACTAATATCTAGAACTCAAAAGAATTAGAACCCCCAAATAAAAGACCCAATCAGAAAACTAAAAGCAAAATGAATAGAAGAAATGTACGGAAGAAATACAAACACAATAAATGCATGAAGAAATGGTTAATACTATGGCCATTACAGAAATAGAAATTAGAGCAACTCTGAGAGTCCATCTCACCCCAGAAAGAATGGCCATCATCAAGAACTCAAAAAACTTATGACTGCTGGTGAGGCTGTGGGATGAAGGAACCCTACACTGCTGGTAAGAGTGTAAACTAGTACAACCACTGTAGGAATGAGTGTATAGTCTTTCAAAATCTAAAACTAAGAATTCCATTTGACTCAGCTAAGGTCCTGTAGCGACCTTCCCAAAATAGTTAGAGACACCATATTACAATTATGCTTGCACACACGTTTATAGCAGCACCATTAGTAGGAGCTAAATTTTGAAAAATGGCCTATATGTCCATCAACAGATGAATGGATAAAGAAATCATGGCATTTTCACACAACAGAGTACTACTCTGTCATAAAGAAGGGCACACTTGAATTATCTGTAGGAAAATGGATGCACGTTGAGACCATAACTTTAAGTGAAGTGAATCAGACATACAAGCTTAAGTGCTGCACAGTTCCTGTCATATGAGTAATTCAAATTATAAATAAAGAGTAAAAATGATAATACAAAAGAGGGCCACAGATCTTTCTCAGCTGTGAAGAGGATCAAGAGAGGAAGTAAAGGGGGTGGGAGAGGAGGAAAAGGGATTAAAAGGAGGTTAGGTGTGACACATGCAGTGACTCTGCATCAGGATATAAATGTTAGATACTGCAAACATGTACTAATAAAAGTTTTTTAGGATTTAAAAAATTCAAAAATGAGAAAAAAATTCCCTCCCCTCTCCAGATGTTAGAGAAAGTCTAGTATGACTGAAATATACACTATTGATATTTGCGTCTCATGGACATGGAATAGTGTTGTTGAGTAGAGAAAGAAAGTCATAGGAGTAGCCAGAATAAAAGTAGTACTAGGAAAGTCCACTTCCTATTTCCCAACTAGGGAAAGAAAAATCATTGTACTTCATTGTATTAGTCACTTTCTAGTAGCCAGGACATAACCCCTAAGTGCTCTTCATTTAAAAGAGGAGAGATTTAATTTGCTCATTCCTTTGGTCTATGATCACCTGGCTCCAAGACAGAAATACAGTTCAAGGGTGTGACCAAGTGAATTAATTTGTGGTGGTGAGGAAGCAGAGCAGGGGATGCCGAAATGAATGGGGCAGGGCAGAGCAGACCCCCTGTCCATGCCTCCATGACTCCCGCATCTCCCCCAATATGCCCCACTACTTGCTTGGGAAGATCTCAGAGCTAGTTAATTTGACATCCCACCTTAACTTCCACACCTGCTTCTATTAGTGTGCTCAATTTGATCAAAGGTGGGTACCACTATTGCATCACTTGTTTCACAAACAGTATGGCATTAACCTGAGCTTGGAGGATTTTTGTTGTTGTTGTTGGATATTGTGAAATAGATGGGAAAGTTTTGAAAAATCTTTGCTTTTCTATAATGACTTCATTTTGACTTGGAGAATGTGAGCCCTTGTGCATACACAAGGCATTTACGTGTGGCAGACTTTGTTAAAGAGGTAGGAAGATGCGAGCTCCACAAACCTGTACAGTGTGGTAAACTCACCACTTTATGTCATCTCCTCTGCCGCCTTCACACTGCACTCTTCTGGGCTTTTTAAGCTTGGAGTCTTTGAGAATTAGCTTTTTATCATTCTGTCCATTAGCTTGAAGGCCTTTCAATAACTTGCTTAAAGGTTCTTTATACTATTTTTTTCTTTTATGCAATGTGGCTGCCTATACATACTGGGCTGCATTTCCAGCCCTTTTTAATTTATTTTCCTCTAGAAGACAGGATTTCACCAAGTTGCCCAGCCTGGGCTCGACTTTGCAGTCTTCTGGCCTCTGTCTTCATGCTGGCACTACAAGCATGCAGTACCACAACAGGCCAGGAGTCATTAGCCCTCTAACTCAGTCTCACACTGAAAGTCAAAATCTTCCAAAGTCCTTTTCTCTACCAGTTCCTGAAAGAAAAAAGCAACAGGAGACAGATTGACCTTTCCTGGACTTGTGGTAAGCATTTGAGGAAGCAAAAGTAGTAAAACTCAACACAGGTTTTAGATAAGAGTTTGTTGTTCCATCGCACTAATAAAGCCCATCGTGGACTCTGAACTACTGAGAGTGGTCAGTAAACTGTGCTTAGGATGATTACTTCTCCTTATCATACCCCATAACTACCTTCTGTGGCTGGTATGAATCACTGCTAACAAGTTTCTCTTTTCAAATTTTTACTTGAGAAAAATCATTTCTTGCTCTAGGGCATTTTCTTATTGTTTTACAGACTACAGTTAATGAAAAGTAGATGTTGCAGCAAAAATGAAGTCCTTTCCTTAGATTCCATCTGTCACCTTTTAGACACTAGAAAACCTGAAGACTAGAAGATTTCCAACCTGGCAAACATACAACAAATTGGTGGCAATTTGATGAGAGATTAGTGCTCCTAACTCATCCTTTTTGAATCTGCTCAAAAATGACTACTGCAACAGGAAATGGGAGACAGATCCATTGCAAAAAGAAAAGGGATAGAGAGGAAAGAAAGGGAAGAATGGGAAAGAGAAGGGATGTACAAGAAGTAAGCTGTGTTATGTCCATGTACCAACTCCCCATGATGAATGTAACCCTCATGTATCGCAAACATGTACTAATACAAAATTCAAGTTGTTAAGAAGAGGCACAGGGAATTTGAACCAAAAGCCATGATGTGGTTGAATAATTTTATATTTTTTATGAAGGTTTGGATATGTGAGAGGCTATCCTGTTCTCTAGTGTATCTATTTGCCATTTTTAAAGTTGTAATGGTTGATACTTTGTATGAACTTGGTAAGTTCAAAGCTTCACTGAGTTAATTCAGCAGTTCTACACCTTGGGGTGTAGAGGACATGCTCTTACTACTCTAGGATGTTGTTCATTATGCCAATTTGAGAAGCTTAGGGCTTTAACCAAGTGACTCAGCAGGAGGCCAGAGTTCCACTTTGTAAACATCCCAAGCCTGTGCAAGAATATGGCAGGAAGATGGTGCGAGTGCTGCACCTATCCAAGGGCAGGTAACCTGCCTATAAGGGGAGAAAACAGGCTGTCCCCTACCTTGTATTCTTGTATCTTTTGGTGTCTTCAACAGCCATGAACAGTTGCCCCTCTGCTGTGTGTCACCCTGCCCTGGAGCCAGTTGATTACAGACTGAAACCTCCACACAATGTGAGCTAAGTAAAAATTTCCTCCTTTGACTATGAATGTCAGGCGTTTTGTCCCAGAATTGAGAGAAAAGTAACTAAGACAAAAGACAAGTTATTAGTATTTGGTAAAACTCATGAAAATCTTCCATTTTGTAGTCATGATATTTTACATATAAATAAATCATTTAAGGAGGCTTTGATATTTAATATCTGCAAAATTCTAGTCAAATTCAGTTATGTATGGGATGAAAAACTTGATGAGGGAAATAGTAACATTAAGAATAGAATTTATCCCCCAGTTCTGCAAAAAAAAAAAAAAAGAAATACAATTTATGGAGAAGAAAGGTGGCTCATGTAAGATAGTTGAATGTGGGCGCTGACCAGCAGGCTTGTTATTCAGCAGACCTTAGGAAGGCATCACGGAGGCAGAGTCTCTAGCATCTTTTTCACTAGAAGAGAGCATGTTGGGGAACTTCCCTGTTCTGGACAGCTTGTGTGCAAACCTTCTCAGAGCCACTTCTGCATGCAAGGAGGTCCCAGGGCCTAACTGCTCTTCTTTCCCTGGCTGTTTTCTGCCAAGCAGTGTTCCTAAGCCTGGTTGCCTGGCCACGCAGCTCAGTCAGTTTATCTTCTACCCCGCAACTATTGCAAGGGAAATCTCTTGGGAGCCAATTATTGCTGTTTCTTCTTCTCTGATAGAGTTGTTAGAACTATGAGCTGTGAACATTCACCACAGGATTCTTGGGGAATATTCGAATTCAAAGACTAGCATCCTATCCAAGGATAATGTAAAAGGGTATTACCCAACAAAGGCTTGAATTGCCTATTAAAGTGTCAGTATTGGTAGAAAGAGACCTAGCCCAGATTTGCTCAGGTGTTTCTCAACTAAATTGTTCACTTACTTTTCTCAATTATTCCAGGGCTAATACCTTAGTTTTACCTTTTAAACAATTAATACTAGAATGTTACACTCTACCATTTTCCTTTCAATATTATATTTTAAAAGTTAGTACACTGCCATTTATTGTTTTTTATGAAAGGACAACTTATTTCCATAAAATTTAACTAGATACTATAATCACTGAGGCCTCCTCCTTTACTTGAAGATGACTTGGATCTTACTGCTCAAGAATTCTTACTTAGCCTGTACATTTTCTGAAACAGACTTTAAGATATGAGGAATTGGCCAGATTTAAAGCAAGCATTGTACCAAAGCATGAAACCTTTCTTTCTTAAGTAGTATCAGGAATGTATAGTACTTTCTACTCTATTACCTTTAGTCAAGACACCCTTGGTTTAAATTGGCTATGTGAGCTTTGTAAAGGAGCCTGGAACTTAAATAAACTCCTGGAGGTAACAAGTGAGAATTTAATGTTTAATGACATCCAATTAAACTATAACAAAATGGTCAGATGAAAGACTTCTTAAATATTTTACTGATGGTTTTATTTTTAATTAGTCAATTAATTAACTATTGGATACAGGATCTCACTACACAGCTCAGACTCAACAGTTATCATCCTGCCTCAGCCTCCTCAGCACTGGGATTACAAGCATGTGCCACCATGCCAGGTTTCAGGTCTGGCACTGCATGTGGTACTAGGGATTGAACTTGGGTCCTTGTGCTTGCCAAGCAGTTGCTTTGACTGCTCAGCTATCTCCCGAACTGTTACTGATGATTTTAAGTTTCCTTTTTTATAAGTTGCTATTGTTTGTTCTTTTGATTTTTGGTAAGAAAAACCCTACAAGTTAGCCACCTACCTAGGTAAAATGACTTCTCTGGTAAATACAACTCTTAATGACAACTGTCCACCAAAACCATGTTGGATTTTACAAAAACTAATTTATTAAAATTACTATTACCTATTTCACATTAGATTTTTCTGTTCCAATAGAGACCTGAGACTACATTTTAAAATAAAAGAAGCAAATGCAAACATGATCTGGGGGTCGGGCATCTAGCTCAGCTGCATAAGCACCTGACTGGCAAGTGCATGGTCATGACTTCAATCCCTGGTACTGTGATGATTTGGTTTTATATGATATGTAAAAAATAAATTAAAAATCATGCAAATACAACATATGGTGTGACCTATTGGTTGTAACACACAGCTTTTCCTGAGACTATTTTCTTCAACCCACATTTCTATACAATAAGACATTTTAACATGAGGTATGATGTTTTCTACAATGGACTTGCTAGTTACTTGGTACCTCGCAGTACATAAATGGGGTAATAATTTCTAAACTGTAGTAGACATTTTGCAGAGAGCAGAAGACCTTGAGTTCAACAGCACAAGGAAATAATGCATGATTTTAAGAGATTTTTCCAACATGTCATGGTTCCTGTGGCAAAAATAGTACACAGTTAAATGGAGTGTTTTACATTGTGTGGAGCCTGAATGACCATTCAGGAATGAGGTGCAGTCTCTTTGCTGAAAAATCTTAGGAGGGTTCACTGTGTTCAGTTGTGATTTTTCTTCTACTTGAGTTGGGAGAAGAGTAAGTAAAGGATAACACGGAGCAATGTGTTATCTCACAGTATGAAAATCTTCACATGCAGAGGTTCACTCGGGTGGGGGGAGACAGTCTCCTCAGCAAGAGATCTTCCTTTTTCTCAGGAGCCAGGTCTGCCTGTGTTTTCTCTCTCTCAAGTCAGGTTGGATGACATTATTTCAAGGGGACTCTTGACTTCAAGTTTTCTAGGCCGCTTGATTATGCCCGGAGGAGGGCAGACATGTCATTTTTAGGTATTTTCTGAGAAAGACGCATGCCCCATGGTCAGCCTCGATGAAGCAGTGTTCTCAGGTAAACACAGTGTGCAGACATGTAGGGGACACTGGTGATGCAGTCTTGTCCTAGACTCTGTGCCCTAAAGTTCCCTCTTCTTCCAGCTTTTCTCTGAAGCTGACATCTGTGACTTTCAGGGTGGCTCTGGGGCCAATCTATGTCTATAGAGCTGAAGAAGCTTCTGGAGAGTTTAAACTTCCTTGTCCCAGAGCCGATGGCTATGCTCTCAGAACAAAACAGCGATATTTCCTTGATTTGAATCTAGACAATCATGATTCTAAGCTCTTAATGGATTTTTCCTGAAATTGTGTCTTTCTTGGCTTTTTCCTGACCTTTGTCTTTCTTTCTTCCCATGTTTTATCACAAGGTCATTCATTATAACTCACATTCATGCTAACCCTGTTGTAATCTGTTTTGAGGGAATCTTACCACAATATCCAGGGCAAGGGGTGTGAGGGAAGGTACAGTGGGAAAGGTGCTGCTCTCTTTTTTTGTTGTTGTTTTTGTTTTTAATAATTTTATTGAGAAACAAATAGCAATGAGAGAGTTTCAAATCCAACTAGTAGGACAGTTTCAATAATTAATACATTACATATTGTTGTCTTAGTGGTTATTCATAGTACAAGATGCAGACATGATATCCTGCCCACAAACACTATTAGTACATATCTTTCTATTCATTGAATTAAGAGAAATCAGCTATATATCAACTCAGTGATCACTAGTTTGACAACAGGGGTGTCCTGGTGAGTGTTTTGCAGTTGGCTTTCAAGGGGAGGGAGGCTACACTGGCTTGCAGTGTTTGCCAATTCCAGGGGTGTAAATTCTTTTCTGGTGATCTATTTCAAGCTACCAATGAATGCACTATCACTGAATGCACAACCATAGTGCAGACTTGACTTTGTCAGGGTTGTATGAGTCAGTTCTAGAAAATCCCTGACTGTAACAAACCTCTTTTCCCCCATAATTGCTTAGTATATTAACAAGACTACTGGCAAGCGCAAGGGCCTGAGTTCAATCCCCAGTTCTGAAAAAAAAAAAAAAACAAACAAAAAACTCCTACTCAATGGTACTTCATGGGTGACCATCAGTGCTATGCTATGATATCTATCTCCATGAAACCAGTTACCATTGCAGTAACAAATATCAAAGTTAAAATAGGAAAAGGTATGAAATAGGATACATTTACAGTTTATTGTTAATGTTTATATTATTGAGATTTGAAGTTTAAAATCTTTAACCAAAGCCTGGTATTACATATGTAATCCCAGGACCCAGGAAGGTGAGGCAGGAGGATCACTGTACATTCAAGTCTGGCCTTGGCTACATAGTGGGTTCAAGGCCAGCCTGAATTACATAGCCAGACTTTCTCCCAAAAAAGTTAAGTAACACCATTTGTTGAAATATTAGTGAAAATCTTTTAGAAAAGAGAAAATGGGCTACAAACATGCAGCAACCTCTACTATGTTCTCACACAGTCAAAAGACTCCAGTGTGGTACCTATGCTGGCCTTTAGTTTCAGGGGTAGGCCCTAATTTAAACTTAGGTGACTCTGAACTCCATGCCTTAACAACCACCAATGTCATTTTGTGAACTTTGTATCAACATAGACACATGATGCAATATCCTTGTTTTTGAGATAAAGCAGAAGCAAATATCAGGTTAAAGGCTCCACTGGATATGCCTAAGTTTGCATTGCACCAAGCGAGAATAATTACCTCTAAACCTCAAGTGGTCTGCGGGGTCCCTGCCATTGCTGCCATGTGATGGAAATACCTAGAGGCATCTGACAAACGTAGGACATCATTGCAAAGCTTGTGTTAGTAAAAACTATTCTACAAACACAGCATCATGACAAAAGAATTGTCAGCATTCTTAAACATTACATGAGTGCCTCTTAGAGGCTTGCTTATATCCTCCAAGTAACTTTCTGTAGAATGAAAATAAGTGAGTCTTTAGAAGTTGAGCATATCCAGATAGAAATTCCGATCATATTCTCTGGAGAAGGCTTGCTAGTCACTATTAATGTTATATCTTCAGCACTGTGGAGTTTGACTTTATCCATATCCTAGGAATCTTCATTCATCTTGTTTTGCTGCATTTAAATTTTGGTTAATCTTTACCCACAAAGCATGCAGGAAAAGGAGGGTGGGAGCCTCACAGCTGTAAAGGTAACAAAGAGCATCTGAGAGTGATTTTTGCCCATGAAGAGATATCATTCAACAAAATACTTGCTGCAAGGAAACAAATTTACACTGCATTACCAGATTGTGTTCAATGGCATTTAATTTTTATTTGTTTATTTTTTCTGTATTTTTTTAGGGAACGGTCTACAGGGTGGTCAGGGTCTCACTGCTAGATCGGACTCATAGTGATTTGCCTGTTTACAGTTTCCCAAGAGCTGGGATTACAAATGTGCGGCATCACACCCAGTCTCAATTGCAGTCTCAGTGTGCCCCAGGGGCAGGGCCCACATTGCAGGCCCGGGGATTGAACCTCTGGCCCCTGCATCTGCCTAAGCAGGTGCTTTAATCTGCTGAACTATTTGGTCTGCCCTTGGCATTTATTTTTAGTTGAAATATTTGTTCTCTTCCTTGCAACACGTTGCCCATGCACAGATATGCTTTCCACATGAGTTGAGAGAAGAAAGGTAGCCCAGGTGAGAAGAACATAGGAAGTAATGCAATGATGTGACAGGTGCCAATGGGGTTGTATGAACCAGTGTCAGGATAGCCTCTTCCTACAGGAAAAACAAAACAAAACAATAGAACCTTGAGGAAATGCTGCATGGTAATAGGCACTGGGAAGAATGATGTCTTCAAAAAAGTAGCCAAGAGAAAACAGTCATTCCACTAACTTTTTCTAAGGGTTAGGATGGAGTATTATCATACAGGAAATGAGCCAGGGATTTCTCACCCAGCCTGCACTTCCATTCAGTGGTTTCCACATACTTATAGTGGGGTGGCTGCTGTCAGTTTCCTTTGAGATATTTAAAGCAGAACAAAACAAGAAAGGCTCCTCTGCTTGCTGTCTCTCCCCACCCCCCACCTCTCTCCCTTTGGGGGCTGCTTCTGTTTCCTACAGTGTGCAATGGGGCCGCCAGCTCTCACTGGCATCCTCTGAGAGCAGAGCAGACAGCTGGGCTCTGCTATGCCCCCATCTCTCTCTATCTCAGAAGAGGCCTGAGGAGAAATGGCCCAGCTGGCAGGAGCACACAAGCTGCCTGTCTCTCAGTTGAGTCTGCTCACAAATTGGCTAGAGGCTGCCTTTGGCCCAGAAAAGGAATAGAGTCAACAGCTCAAGTTCATGTTTGGCTCTCTCTGCCTGAGTTAGGTCAAGAGAGCAAGATTCATTTCTCCCTAAGTGAGTCGAATATTTAGTAGCGTCATGCACCTTGGATTTGCAGGTCAAGAAATTCCGACTTGAACTCTCTAATCTACTGCACACATTCCCTTCCTTGTGTAGCCCATGTGTATTCAACTCTGAGCACCTCCAGGCATGAGTGAGATGTGGGATAACTGGTAATTTGGCTCCTGCCCTCAAAGAGCTCAGCTTGGAGTGGAAGGCAAGTCTGATACAGACGTTACTGAACATAAATGGGGTGGGGACGTGGCAGAAAGCCTAGGAATGAAATGGGCAAAGGATGACAACAGCCTAACCTGGCAGCACATTCCTTGCAAAGATAGCTCACTCTTTCCTGACCAGATTGCCATCACAGAGGTGCACCCTGCAACAAGGCTCCTGCTTCCAGTATTCCTGTTCAGTGCTGTGGTGGTGCTCTCCACACAGGGCTTTCTCTCTGGCCAATATTTGGCTCTGCTCCTCTCTCTGTTTCTCAGACAGGCTATCTTCAAGGAAGGGCCCTGAGAAAGTCTACGCCATTCCCCTACTCTCTACCTAGCAACCTTAACAGCAACAGAGCCAGTGTTTCCCAAAAGCCTAGAAAAAGCATTGGATTCAGACCTGGGGCTCCCCCTTCCTAAAACCAAATGAAGAGGAAATGATCATTGGTTGGGTGTAGATCACTTACACATTAGTACAAGTGCAGAGATGTTTCCCTCCTTCTAGCAATGAATTTATGATGGCTAAGTTATGGGTGAGGCAAAAGCCCCAAACCATACGTATTTTTTTTCAGCTCTGGTCTTCTGTTTCATTGTCAGCTATATTAACATTCTGTAGGGAAATCTACACAGAGAAGAGAGCAGACCTGGGAAGAGGATGAAAGAAGGGACTCATGACACTGACAAAGCATGTGGAATGCACCTTGTGAAGGGAATTGAATAGGGTCTTGTTTAACACTTTGAACCCTGAAGACATTTGAGATGTCTCAGATTTGTTGAAAACCTTTTTTTGTTGAAAATTTTCTTATCTATCCAAACTCACTTATTGGAGGGCCTGCCTGATAGCTCAGCAGACTACAGTGGCTGCTTAAGGAGAGATCAGTGGCTGGGGTTCAATCGCCAACGTGCCGTGCCAGCCCCGCCTCAGGGTGCACTGAGAAGGCTATTGAGACTGGGTGTGGTGGCGCGTGACTGTAATCCCATCACTTGTTTTCAGCCGAAAACAAGAGAATCACTACGAGTCTGATCTATATAGAAAGACCCAGTAGACCCCATAGACCCTGTCCTAAATACAGAAAAGAAAGCCTTACTTATTGGGAGTAAGTAGTATATTCTGGGGGTGGTTCTGGATGCTTCAGAGAAGCTAAACTCTATTCTGTCCTGGAGACTACAACCCAGTAGAAGCCAGAGATAGATACAGACATTGAAGCAGTGATGCATACAGCTAGAGAAAAGTACATATGATATGCAAGAGGGAGGAGAAGAGGGGAAGGAACAAACACAAAGGAGAGACATGTGTTAATCCTGACCTTAACTTATCATTTTAAGACAAAACCTAGGGGCTGGGGATATAGCTCAGTGACATATGATCCTACCTATTAAGTGCAAGGTCCTGAGTTCAATCCCCAGTACTGAAAAAAAAAAAAAAGGACAAAAACTAGACATAAGTAGTGAAATGACTTGAGACAATAGCCCAATGTTACATAAAAATATGTGAAAAGGTACGGATGTGATATTCATCCACACTGAAAAATTTTATCCTGGGAGGTAGCAGATTGAATTGAGTCTATTGAAGAAAATTTGCTTTGCATCATTCTTCTCCAGCTCAGAAGCTGAGAGACATCAGAATACTGTAAGAAGGAAATAGGTACTAATTAGCATTTTTCAAATGTGATTCACAATAAGACTCTAGAGTCGGGGGCCTTACTGAAGCAGTCACATTCCTAGTTTTCTGACAGGTCGGGTAATCTGTGTTTAAGCCTGGCTGCTGTTTCTCTGCACTCATCAGGGGAATGCAGGTACAAAGCAAGGAGTTGTGAGATCAGTGTTGGGACTTGGGACATGCAGGGCCCTCATTCATGCTTCTATTTCTGGTAAGAAGTGCGGAACCATCCAAAAGACCTTCTTTTTGGTTCATCGAGCACAGAAAGGCAAGGAGGTGAGGAGAGGGCCGCTGCACTCAGGAGCAGGCACAGAGCAGAAAAGGCAAATGCTAGCAAGCCATGTTAACACTGGCAGATTTTTCCTGGCAGAGAGAAAGCTACAGAGACTGCACACCAAAACATCGAGAGCCGTCCTTCTAATTCAGTTAGGCCTCTGCTTTCTACCCAGCCTACCTCCCAAGGGCCACGCCGCTGTGTGCCGCTGCACGAATGGTGCTAGGTGGTGTGCAGCCCTCCCCAGGTGACCAAGGACAGCTGCTAATAGTCACAGTGCACAGCAGGAGGTGAAGAAAATGCCCAGGTATGACTCGGGAGCCCCTAGGTAGACAGCAGGGAAGATTTCTGACAAGACAAACAGAATGGAAATTCTACTAAGGCTACTCATGTACCGCACATTCATAATCTGTCAGGAAACTGTCTGAAACTATGAATAGCTAAAAATTTGGGGTTTCCTAACGAATCTTGTTGGAATTAATAGCATCACTACTTGCTGCTATAGGTTAGGATCTTATTGTAAAATAGTTTTCCTTATCTTTGGGCACTGCATGAGATTCAAAGCAGCTGAGCTAACACTCCTAGCAATGAACCTATGACCACTGAGGACAGGCATGAGCATTCGTTCCCAGAAAGATCTCCGGTTCTACCTGGGTATGTGGTAGGACGGCACTTTGCTGCTCCTTTGAACTTGATTGTGGCCATATTATCACCTTCTGATATGAGCAGAAGTGGTGTGCTCCTTTTTAGCCTGTTGGTTAAGCACAGGTACATGACTGGCTACTTAGTCTTTCCTTCTACTACGCTGAAAGACAGACGAGCATGAAGGTTGGTTGCACTTTCAACTTGATCCAGGAGGGAGAATGACCCATTGTAGACATGTAGTAGGAGGAGAAGCTAACCTCACACTTTTCAGCCGTCAAGAATCAGGGGTATGTGTTTCCACAGTGTGACCCTTTCTGTGCTGATGAACGCATCCAGTCCAATCAGATGTGGCAGTCAAAGGATCATGTATCATCAGGTTGTCTTGTGGGACAGAAATAAGTTATTATGCTTGTCTAAAAGCAAGGCAAACCTTTCTTCCCTCTTCAGTGATAAAAATGACTTTTCTTTCTTTTTTTTTCTTACTTTTTATTTATTTGGTACAGAGTCTCACTACTCAGTGAAGGACTCATAGTGATCCTCCTGTTCAGCTTCCCCAGCACTGGGATTACAGGTATGCACCACCACACTCAATTTCAGTGGCCAGGGTGCGTTTCCAGGGCCAGCATTGCATGTGGTACCAGGGATTGAACCCGGGTCCTTGAGCTTGCCAGGCAGGTGCTTAGACTACTGAGCTATCTCCCTATCACTGATTTTTCATTAAAGTTAGATAAAGTTTCTACCAAAGCTAGTATGATGGTAGCTTTATTCAACATGAGTTTTGGTCTTTTTGCTAGGTTCTTTAACTGCTTTCTTTTTGTTTTTGTTTTTGTTTTTCTTTTCTTTTCTTTTTTTTTTTTTTGCTTAGATTGCTACAGTAGCTCCTTAGTTAGCATTCCTGTCTTTGGAGTTTTTCTCTTGTTCATACAGTCACCAGGGTGTTTTATTACTGATCCTGACCTCAGATTTGTAAAGATAAACTTCCAACTTCAAACCTCACCATAGCTTCTTATTACTTATAAGATAAAGTAGCTGTAACATACAAAAGAGACACATTCGAATTCCTTTATTCTAAGCTATCTAAATTTCCTTAGCAGCAACTAGAGAAAGAGGAAAGAATTGGAGAAGAAATGCATCAGAAGAAGCCAGCTCATCTATTTGTTCAGTATTTGACTAAGGACTTGTGGTTCTCTCAAGTTCCCAAGAGATAACATGGTGAGATGGCCCTTAGTCTAGGCCTAGTCTCTATGGTGCCCTGATGTCCCCTGTATGTCTGCATTACTCTGGGGACATTAGTCCATCAGTTGTAGTGGTCTGTGTGTCCTACAACTACTCTGAGTCCTAGACTCTTCTTGTAGCTGGAGGAGCTTCACCAACACACCCACTTATTCTTATTTACTATTTAAGATACAGAAAGGTATGGCATTTTCTGACCTGGAAAACTGGCATAAAATGGATACAAATTACTTAATTCAACTATACTAGAAAAATTGATTTTTTTCTTATGCCCAATGTGCATGTCATCACATGATCTGTACATTTTTAATTCCCTAATTTTTTTGTTCCAAAACAAAGTTTGCTATTTTTTCTATTGAATAGGTAGATCTAGGAGGAAAAGTTTGGAAATTATAACAGTAGGGAAAAAGGAAAACATACATAAAGTCAGCACCAGGAGAAAGCCTTAATTGCTGTTTTAGATTTGGTTTGTTTCATTCTAGTCTTTTCCTATGCATTGAAATCCTATTCCATCCCTCTCTTCCCTTTCCAGACCATGGACTAATTGTAAGACAAGTTCTATCCTGAAAAACCAGACATCCTAAGTAACCTCATGGATTAAATGTGCATGTTATTCAGGCCTTTTCTCTAATTCCCTTTTATTAGCCAGCGTTCATTCACTGAGGAAAGCAAAGCCTCCAGGAGTATTATGGGACAGAGGATTTACTATAGGAATTAGATATTACACAGATTTGGCCCCCTATTGGGAAACTGAAGATCTGGAAATGAAAGTTGAAAGGTCAGAGAGATAATTATGAACACATTGGACACATGCTGGCAAGTTCCTGAAGTCAGAGCCAGAATAGACACACAAGGCAAACCCAGAACATCCTACCCTTATAAGGGGACAATAACCTCCCTAAAGTTGCAGAGGACAATGTTGTCTGCCTACCTACTGTTCTGTAGGTGCCCAGCCTATAATGGGGTGGGCCTGTTTTAAGGAGACAGCCTTGTTTCATGGAAGTTCAAGATGATATGCGCATGCTTAACATCTATTTCAGCTGATATGGACATTCTGTTTATTACCCCACTGGGCACTGGCAGGTTGGCTCAGGAAAGAGACAGATGGACATGACCAAGACACATGTTAACTCAGATCTCCAAGCATAGGTCATCCTGCCCAGATGATTCTCAAGTTCGTCTTCTGGCGATGTTTCTATTTTGTAAGGCACAGACATCTTTTTGCGTATTTTGCCTGTGCTGAGAGATTTATCTGCAGACTTATCCCCAAATGTTCCTGTAACCAATGTTTAAGTCATATTCCTCTAAGTCCCTGAACATCCAACCAAAGCAATAACCTGCTCTTGAGTCACTACAGTTCTATATTGTTTCCTCTTTCTTCCTCCAGACAGAACTGAACAGCCAGAGGTACTGCCTGAGCACTCTGGTGTTGGCAGAGTGCCTCCTCACCGCTGTCCTTCAGGCCACGGTGAGTGGGGTTGAAATACAACAACCATTTGCTTTTAGATTCTGCCAGCTTATCATGCAGAACCATCAATAAACCAAGCCTAGGTGCTCTTCTTCATCAGCTGTTCATAGGGAGCTTCTAGTAAGTCCTCCCGAGTGAGTTGAGAGGAAAATGGGAAGGTAGTAAGAGGAGGAGCCCTGAAAATCAGAGCCATGTTCTCCTGTTTTCAAGGACAGCCTCATCCCATCGAATGGGCCTCTCTAATTTGGTTACAGTACTCTTCAAGAGGTTCCTACACAAGGCTCTGGTGTGCAGAGTGCCACATGGAAATGAAGTCTTCAAAGAATGTACAGATTGCAGCCCAAATCATGCATTCATTCATGTTAGGGCTGACTAGCAGGCCAGCAGCTGTTTCTTCAAAGACTAAGTACGCACAGAGGAGAGCCTATGTTTGTTCTTGGACTTTAAATATCTGTACTGTGATTTTCCTAGAAGGGAGAAAGGGCTCTGTGTGACTTTCCTATCTGCCAATTAAGTTCCACTTTTCAGCCTACTGACAGAATACACATTTCCAACCCAGTGTCTCTATGCAGCTCTGTTCTGTAGAACTTTACTCTTCCCTTGACAGTGCCTCTTTCCAGTGCAGAGCTGGTTCTCTTTCCTTTGCTCTCAGTTTGGAAAGTAGCATGAAGCCCACTGATCTCATTCTGCTAGAGTAGACAGAGAAAGAGAAGACAAGACACAGCTGTAAAAATGGTGTCCATTGGCATCCCAAAGGCTTCCTTCTACAAAGGGCAGGCGTGACTGCTCTGAGGGTTCCTCAGAAGCAAGCATGGGAAGGATGGTGTCTATTATTCTTTCCTTTCTACTGGTGGGAAAGACTCAAAAGAAAATATAGCTCAGAACCCAAGGTTACAAGTCTTCCAAAAGTCACCAAACAATACAGTGGAAAGTTGACTCAAGGAGAAGACTATGACTCCCTATGCCTTTCGCTTGCTGGGTGATGGAGCTGCTAGCCTGTGCTGGTTTATTCTTTTGTCCAGAATGTCAATGAGGGAGAGACTTGTGGAACATCACTACTGAGGATTTGGAGTGAGAGAAACAGGGAACTTGGGCTAAGTAAGGGGTGTCCATTACACATTTCCTTGCTCTGAAGTTTTAGCTTCTGCTGAACTCAGTTGAAAGGATGGAGGTCATTGAGTGTGGAGGAGAGGGGTAAAGTGTGTTGTCCTTCTAATGAACTGACGCATGCTCTGTCAAGATCTTGGTTTAGGCTAGATGCCACTTCTTCATGAAAGATCACCTGTATGCCCTGCATGTCCTCATTCTGACAGCCCTTCTTTCCAGCCTGTTGCTTGCATTTCTTTGCTTTTATTTATTTATTTATTTGGTACAGGGTCTCACTACGCGGGTTGGACTTATAGTTATCCTGTCTCAGCCTCCACTGTGCTGAGATTACAGGCATGTCTCACCATGCCTAGGTTCAGTGATCGGCATGGCACCCAAGGTCCAGGGCCAGCATAGCATGCAGTAGTGGGAATTGAACCCAGGTCCTTGAACTTGCCAGGCAGGTGCTTAGACCACTGATTTATCCCCCCATCTTTTTTTTTAAACATTTATTTATTTATTTATTTAGAGAGACAGAGAGAGGAGAGAGAGA
>NDGM011254780.1:5569-18585 GCA_002564305.1 Octomys mimax | reverse complement strand
ACACACACACACACACACACACACACACACATGCACTCACACACACACACACATGCACACACACAAAATAGAGTAGTAAAGCTTAATTTGTTTTGTATCTTCTTTTTCAATTGTGTCCTTTTTCTCTTCTTAATTTCCAATATATTTCTTTCTTATTCCAATTTTGCATGCATAAATTTGGTAACATGACTAACTAATTGGAAGACAACACTATGTATTACAACAAATACTGTGAAATTCACATTAATATGTTAAGGGAAATTCTCATTTACTTTTAATACTATTTTGCGCTCTCTTTAAAAAATTTTTAAAACCTAAAAATTTAAGAAATACATCATAAAGTTTTTAAAATAAAAATAAAAAATACATGATACAGTTAATGTAAATTTAACTATTTAACTTATACCAAATAGCAAGTTTAAAAATTTCCTTTCTATGTATATTTTAATTTACTATAATTTAGTTTACAAAATAACAACAATTCTAAATTTAATAATTAAATAAAACTTCTGCTTCATACCCCATGGTAGGAGGTAGAAATTGCTGTTTTGTGTGCTCAGTCACACAAATCCAGGTTGTGACGTGAATGACTGTGTGGCAGGCAGAGTTAGTGCTGTGCTGTGCCACCCCTACACAGTGTTCTGCTATCACCTGCACCCCCTAAGCTCCAGCACCCTACCATTGAGTCATGGAAAATAGCTACATGAATCATATAGTTACTCTTAAAGTTTCCAATCCTGTGGGTCAACCTTACTAGCTCCCCAGCGATGCGTGTTGCCCCCAGGCCAGGGCTGGACATACTCACTCAAGGATACTCTTCTGTGGCCTGTAATTTTGTTTCTAATTTACTCATAAAGTATTCATGTAAACCACTGACTCTTTTCTAGATTTCAAATTACATATATTCAGAATTTAATATTTCTTTAATTATAATAGACATATAAAATTGAGCAAGTTTGTTTTTGTTATGTTTTGTTATGTTGTGTTTCTTTGATTTGATAGACTTACTTGAAATTTTATTAGTAAATGTATTATTAGTTATGTAACAGAATAATGGCACCATATTTGAAAATTTTGAATCCTTTAGAGGTATATGATGTGTTCTATCATTCCTTCAGCAGTATATCTTATGATATACTGCCTAACTCTATTTGTTGCTGATTTCACATAATACCCAAGAGATTGTATTTTACCAAGAACAAAGATTTATTGTTCACAGTTGTGGAAGAAAGGAAGTCCGTCATCATGAATGGACTTGCAATCCTGAGACTTCTTCAGTGCTAATTTCATGTGAGAAGGAAGGATTAGACCATGTGAGATTAAACACACAAAATCAAACATGATAACCTGCTTTTATCCAGTTGTTGGAGTGAAACCCTCCCCAGCTAAGTATGTCCCACTCACCTAATATATCATTGCTGCCACACTGAGCACTGTGTTTTCAACCATGATTTGTGGATGACATTCTCAAAACACATCAGTATGTGATACCAATTTACAAGAAAATAAACTATTTTATGATTAACCATTCAAATTTTAGTAACATCATTAAGACTTTTTTGTCTTCTATTGCATATTACAGCTTACTAGGTAAATCACTGTAGAAATTGATGCGACATAGATCTATTAACATAAATGTAGACTATGGTTAAATTTAAAACATTGTGTCTTAATAAAAATAATTTCATAATAACAGAGTGTCTGACCAGAGTTATAACATATGAAGTTGGTTTTAAGAAAGGATGAAGGCAAGCAATTTTGGATGAATACAACTGGACTCATTTTTATGAGTGTAAGGCCTTACTTTCAGGAAAATTATTCATAATTAGAATAGCTTTTTCTCTTTTTAGGGCTACTTACTCAGAAATACATGCATAAAACTTTTCAAAATAAAATAAATACACTTTTGATAGTGTTCTAAATAAAGCACCTAACATAAATCTTTCTCAAAAAATTATTATTTTATTTAGAGAGAGAGTAAAATTTATCCCTTATATAGAAGAGCTTACATTCAGATTAGAGTAAAATATTCTTGAGAAGATATAGCCATGTAGCTACAGTACATACTGTGGTTGCAAAGAAAAGCATTGATAATTATTTTAAACCATACAGATATGTAGACAGTGTAGTTTACATATTTGGTAAAATCTTCCTGCAACAAAACACGTATAAGTGTTAAAATAAAGCACTATAATATATTATTTCCACTGTAGTTTTGTGCTCACAAAGAAAAGTTCCTCATATAACTATAAAAACAGTGTAATAAATAGACTCTGGTGTCGCAATAATGAAAAGTTCTTGTCAATACCTGAAATTTAAAGCTTTGGGCTCTGTAGTTGCTTGAAGTCAGGAAAAAGTCTTTGGTATTCATAACTTGGAGAGTTATGACACACACTTATGCATAAAGCCATGGCCCTTGAAATGGTACATGTTCATGAAAAGATAATATTAATAAAATTCCACTGATATGGCTTGAATGTGTTCTTAAAAACTTGTGTTGCAAACTTAGCCACCATGGCCACAGTGTTGGGAGGTGAGAATTAATGAGAAGTAGTGAGGCCATCCAGATGGAGACTGGACTGCCAGGATTAGTCTTATTATGGTGCGACTGTGTTCAGTATAGGAGGAAACTTTGGGCCTCTGTTACTCTCTCCTCCCTCATTCTTGCCTCCTTTATTCACGTAATAACACAGCCAAGAGGACTCATCAGATACCAACACCTTGTTCTTGCGCTTTTCATCTCCAGAAATGTGAAAAAATAAATTTGTGCCTTTTTTATAAATGAGTCTCAGATGCACCATCAGAGTGGCAGAGCATGGTCTAAGACAATGACTTGTGAGTGATGTGTAAGATTTTTTTAAATCTAGGAAATCAGTCCCTGAAGTATTTTTAACTCCAGGGTTTCTCTCACATAGATGCTATCTTCTAATTCTTCTATCTGACTATTGGCTTGAGATAATGTGAAAAAATTAATTAATTTAAACAAAGTGACTCTAATTTGTATAATGGGTATGTACCTTGCAGAAAGAAACATAAATCTTTCCCTCAAATCAAAAATATAGAATCACCAAAGAGAAATTCAGTCAAACACAAATCAATGACCCAAAATTTCAAAATACCTAGAGCAACAAGATCCAGTAAAGGAGAGTTAGGAAAAATAATTAAATAAAAGAAAACTTCAACTCCTCATGACAACAGCTACTGGAATTACTGAATGCTGACTGTAAAAACATAATGACTAATATCTTCAACTTGAGTAAAATACATGATCAAGAAAAAGCAGAGCAGTAAAAATACTAGGCCAGTTTTAGCAGAACCAAATTGAAGATTGTATTACACCCAAAAGTCAATAAACTATTAAAAGGCAAGTCACAATGGACTTGAAGAGAAAGGTGAAGAACCACACCATCTGTGACTGTGGATTGGAAAGTGCCCTGTATTAAAGACTTGGACCCAGAATGGTACTGTCAGGAGATGCAGGAACTTTTTACAGTTGGAGCTCAGGGAGGAGCTTTAGGTCATTGGCAGGGGTCTACTCTCAAAGAATTTGGGACCCCAACTCTTTCTCCTTGTTTGTCTATTGACTTCTTGACCACAAGGCGAGCAGTTTATTCTACTCTGTGCTCTGCTTATGACACACTGCCTTGCCACAGGCTTCATGGAACAGACCATTGACACTTGGACTGGAACCCTCAGAACTCCAAAAAAATCAATATTTTGCCTTCACTTTCTTTGTTCACTTTTTTACTTGCTATTTTGATTATTTATTGCAGATATTATTTGTTAAGATGTTGAACCAGGGCTGGAGCAATAGCTCAGTGGACTAAAGTGCCTGCTTAGGCAAACTTAGGCAAGCACAGGGACTAAGTTTGATCCCTGTCACCACTTGCCGGCCAGCCCCGACCCCAGGGCAGGATGATTGGGCCACAGAATCCAGAAGTATTGCTGCAGGCCTGCCATTCCAGTGGTGGAGAGGCTGAAAGCAGGAGGATTACTATGAGTACAAGCTGTGTAGCGAGACCATTAAAGAGAGAGAATGAGAGAGAGAGAGAGAGAGATTGAACCAGGATCATTGCACTAATATGCATCGCTTACCCTTTTTTATTTTATTTTTTAAATTTTAAGTGAAGATGTCACTAAGTAACTACTTTGCCCGGCTCAGACCCAACTTTCATCCTCCTGCCTCAGCCTGCAACAGTACTGGGATTACAGGTATACGTCACAATACCAAGTTAAACTTTTATATTTTCAAGTTGATTATCTCAAGTATTTTGTCACAGTGATGCAAATCTGATTGATATACACATCAACTAATGTCCTTTGAACAAGGAAAAGCATATTTCTAGCATTAATTGGATTCCAAGGAAACAAAATGTTTAAACTAAATGTTCGAACTAAAATACATTAATTAGATCAATTCCATAATACTTTAGCACTATCATATGTAAACACAGCAGAAAATGATATTGTTACAATACGGATTGTAACCCCATGGGCCGGTCAATTTTGGTTCTCTTAAGAGGTTGAATATATACTTGAGGATTTTTCCATCTGCATCACTTGGATAATTCCTGAGCTTTTCTTTCAGATCCCAGAGGAAATAAAAGCTCCTTTGTGCTCTAATTTCCTAGAGATGGTACTACACCATGATGGGGGCCAGAAAACTAATGAGTGAATGAAAGGAGGGACAAATTAGTAGGTGAAAGTTCTTGCAGATTTAACATTCTATGAGTTCATTTTCAGTATCAAATTCTATATTTCAATTTTATATTTCATTTTCAGTATCAAAGTGTAAGAAGTTATAAGAGTTGCTAGAAATGATAATTCCTGGAGAGATTCAATTTATACTGTGATGCGTATCTTCGTGTTTCTAGGTAAATTCTCAACATTTTCTTCTCTAAAAAAGACCCCTAAAAGCAACTTCTGTAGAACTGAAGAAACTTCCGGTACATATAAAATACACTCATAATATTTTTCAAGAAAAATTATACTTTATTTTGATATAAGCAAGACAGTAGCTTATGAAAATCCCCTTTGTTCTTCTACAGCAGAATTTTCCACTGAATGTTAGTCTCCTGCAGAGGTTTCTGGGAGCTTTCATCATGTGTAACAGAAATTTAACTGAAACAATCCTAGCTTGATGTGCAAATTTATTTGTGAGTATCAGGTCTTATTCATCAAGAACTAGGCCGGCACTAGTTATCAGAGCTTTCAGTACCATCAGAGTAACTTTTTGTCTTGCATGTCTGCTCTTTATCTTACCCATTTTGACCATGTTTCACCGATGTGTCCTCGTCCAGCTTGAATGAATCACTAATCTGTGGTCATAAAAGTAGGCATAACTGCAAGAAGAAACAAGTCCCCGGGCAACCATACTGAAAGAGAAAGCAGATTGGCTTGGAAACTGGAAATGACAACACTGGGCAGACAAAACAATAGATACCTACCACAGCCTGTGCTCTAATGAGTTGTCTTCCAACTTTTTTAGATGCACTGATATAGAAACCATCTGATCTTGAGTATGCTTTCCATATGTATCTTGTATTGTTTCCTTACATAAAAGTAAGTCCTACAAAATGTTTTACAATGAACATTAAAACATGTTTTTCATCTCATCTAGGAATGTTCTTTGAAGTAAATGAAGATTCACATTCTGGAGTTCCCCTATAGGGTCTCACATGTGCCCGTGCACAGTGGCACAGATTGACCTTTGCATTTTTCTCTGGTCCCCTTAACTCTACCCACTGAGCACTGGTATCTACAACATTAGCTTTTAACTCTAGACTCAATGTTCCAAAAACCTTCCCCGAAATTTCCATATAACAATGAGAAAAGGAGAATCCCGCACTACTGCTGCAAGGATTCTTGCCAAAGCAACTGAGTTTACATCAAATACTCCTAAGAGTAAATTATGAAATAAATATGGATAATGTTTTACAGTAATAAGTTCAACAAGGAATAAAGAATGGGTGGGCAGAACAGTAATGAGGACAATCTGTAGCATATTTCCTATATCATAACAGCAAGACATAAAGAGAATTTTATTTGTCTGGGAAAAAAAAAAAAAACAAAACAACTTCTCTAATGATGAAGTGACACTCAGCAAAAGCTTATTCATTCACTCAATATTTTTGTATGAACACAATACATTAACATTTAAAGAACACTACTTCAAGGAATTAGGTTGTGGAGAGATGTTTGCTTCTCAAAAAGCTTGTCCTGAGTGACCTGGGGATATTTATTCACTTTTAAAAAATAAATTTATGACAGCAAGGAAAAGGTCTCAAATTATTCAATAAAAGCAAATTATCTTTACTAAATATTTTGATCAATATATACCCTTTGTGATTCCTCATTATGGTGCTGTCAATATTCAGAAGGAAAAGATCAACAGAAACAAACTGCAGCATGTGCAGCTTTTGGAGGCTATTTGTGTCTGGGAGACACTGCCTTACTCAAAGTAGGTTGGTATGTTTCCCTCTAGTGGTTAAACGGCTTTTAACTCCATCGACTAAGTCACCTTTCAAAAAACAAAGCATAGGACAAGGCTGCATTTAGTGAGGCAAAAATTAACATAGGTCTTAAATTAAATGATTTGCAAGTAGAATCATGCCTAGTTATTACGGAGAAACTAATTCATAGCTTAAATACCTGATCAGTTTCCATGGGATGAGCAAGGACGGAGAATATTTTAAATTCTGGCTGATGAGGGATGTTGATGATGAGAAAGGAAATGAAAATCAGAAGGGGAAACAATTAAAATACTTACTAAACCAATTCATTTTCATGTGGCATAAGATTAGTAATGAAGCTAGATTAGCAATTTTTAATTCCATATGACATTACTTATTTTAAAATCCCTTATTAAAAAATAGTTTCACTTTTGAAAAATCTCAGTTCATGTTCTGGCTTCATTCCAGCGAGACTGACTGCTTTCTCTCGTGACCCTGCAGCCTCAGGGTGGACAGTGATCTACTTCACAAGGAGAAAAAGCAATGACACGCTAAGCACAGTTATCATTTCCCAAAGTACATCGTTGGCCCTAAAATATTCCTCTAAACAAATTGAGGTAGCTTCCTTGCTATGTTGGTTGCACTTAACTCTTTAAAATGCGAAAGAATGGCGGACTGTATTTTCCTTCTTTTAAAAACTATGAGCACGTCAGGATATTGACAATCAACTGAACATCGAAATGCCACCTTGGCTCCAAATATGCACACTGGGGTTCCTCGAGCAATCAAACTTGCTGAAATTAAGGGTCAAAAGATCAGCACGGTAACTTTAGGCAACCCAGGGGAAGACAACAATCTTCCTCCTTTGCTGTATTCTGTGAACTGGCCATGATCACAGAATGGGAAAAACAGCTATCAGATCACAGGATCATTTCTGTGCCAGAAAGCACCTGCAGTCATTATGTACAATAGAAGCTCACAATGCCAAGCTTTCAGAAGCACAGAAAACTAACTGTCCTTCCAATTTCTAGTAGGGAAATATAACGCACTGTGGAGTGGAGAAAATATCTATGAAACAAACACACATACAAATCCATCCCATCTGAACTATGCAGGGTCTAGCTTACCCTATGAATTACTGGAAGAACAGAAAGAGAACCGCTAAAAACAGCAACTTGAAACTATGAGCTCATCATCCACAGAGAAGCTACCAGCCTCAAGAAGGAAGGCTGAACAAAAAGAAACAATGATTTTCCAAGTCTCTTTTGGCTTAGCAGATTATACACAAGGAGGCCAATAAATTTATCTTCTCTCTCTAAGGAAGATAAACAAATGGAAATAGAAACATAGGCAATTATCAATCACTTACTTCATGTATTTGTTCATTGTCCACTGTACAGAAAATGTTTTAAAATATAATTCTTTCCTACTACAATGTGAGTGCAAAAGGACAAATATACAAATATGGCACTTTGATTTATGTTTTGATTGTATTTCATAGCAACTTCACAAAACTCCACGGACATTAAATAAAAAGTTCATGAATTATTAGAAACCTTGGGAAGGTTTATCAATTAATAGCTCAAAATTTGAAACTACAAAACACATGTCTTAAGGTCAAGTAAAATAAATTACACAGAAAATGTAATTGTCATTTTAGAACAAAGCAAAAGTGTATATTAGGCCTTAAGGGAAATTCATGCAGAAAATAATATGCAAAAGGCATGGAACAATAATCAAGGCCTATAACAAGATAAAGCTATTTTGTTCTTTTTTTTAATTTTTTTTCTTTAGTTTCCATTAAACTTTGGAAAATTTGTCAAGCTTGAATGTTTTTCAACATCTTTGGCATACATAAGGTTACTGAGACAGGGTGGATCTTTGTGCCATATATCTTGATATCTATTGAGTAGCTACTTGGGTAATTTGAAATATCACTTGGCTTTTCTTGTTGACATGACATTAAAAATGAAGTGTTAATTGTGTGGACAGATTTCCTGTATTCTCTTTGTATATGACTCTTTGGGTGACACAATCACAGAACCTGATTTAGTTGTAACAACTGCGCACAACTTGATAATGACATACAAACAAGCCCACCTACCAGTGCATATGTGATAATCATCCTAAGAAAATCTACACTACTTTCCAACAGTATTGCTTTTAATCTAGGGAATCTGTCTTTTGTTTACAGCATTGAGCTCTGCCAGTCTGAAGCTGAAGTTACCTGACACAGTCCTGCCAAAATGAAAAAAAGAAGTAATCTTGGTAAAAAATAAAGAAGTAATCTATCTCACTGAAAAGTAGAATACAGGTGCTGAGAAAGGAGGAATTTGTGGTAAAGAGAGTATACAGATGAAAGAATGGAAAGATCAGAAAATGGGAAATGGAAAGGAGAGGAAAGGGCTGAAATGCTTCTAGAATAACTGTCATGAAAAGACCAATTGTCAGAAACACATTGGAATTGTATCATATTTTTCTCCCACAGTATACTAATTTCATTTTTTAAGATGTTGTGGGAAGAACTTTTCGCTCTTCACTGTCATAAGCTAGTCTTTACTGAGTGCTGCCTTATGAACAAACACAGCATACAAAGACGCTCGGGCATTCATATTTCCCAGGACATACATAGGAGGCTTGCTAGAGGTAATGAATGCCCTGGCCAGCAGCCAGGAAGACCAGCTTCAGACCCAAAACCGTGCATCAAGATTGAGATGACCACACAGACAAATACAGAGGCCAGCCAATCTTACTTGCTACAGAGAAATTTTTATGCTATTGTAATCAATTAGTTTATTTTTCCCTTTGCTGGATAACTTTTTCTGGGTAACTGTTTTGCTGGGAAATTCCCTGAGTAGCAGCATTTAAAGCATCTGCTATGGAATGGAAACGTGGGATAAAAGATTTTAAGTGCTTTGACATGAAACTATAAAGTGAAGGCAGAAGAGCCATCCCCACTAATTGGAATAAGATGCAGCTTTTGCCCTTGTCTTTTACATGTTGAGACTATAAGAACTCCAATGAGTCAAAAGATTTTTATCCATGTCAAATATACCTCTCAGATTTTTCTCTCAGTGCTGATGGGACTGATTAATTTTTAATAAGTACCAACAAATAGCATGGCTATGAGAGTTAGAAAGCATTTAACGAATTAGTTCTAATGGAACTTAGTGGATGGAGTACTGCAGTGTTGAATAGGATATCTATAAATGATCACCTGCCCTTCCCATCAAAATCACATTTCTTGTAAATATTCTAAAATAGTCATTTTCCTTTTCTGGCTTCCTCTTCTTCTTTTCTTTTTCTTTTTTCCTCTTTCTGTCTCAAATAAAAGCACAGATAGAAAAGCAAAGTGTTGTAAAAGGAACTGACCTACCAATGAACTAACATAAGCTGGCATATTCAAGCTTTATTTAAACTTTAATTACACTGAAGAATTCAATGCAGTAGAGGAATTCTTTTGAGATTCTATAAACCACATATCCCTCATATTTTATAGGATTTGCTGAAAATATTTTTATAAGATTTTCATGTTGATAATATCATCCATCTCATCAACAATACACACATCAACTACTCTACACTATAGTTTAGGAAAATCCACTTGCGAGAGTTTAAATCCTAAAACCTCCCTGTAAATTCCTTCTGATATAAGTTTTGAAAACACTGCAGGTTTTATCTCTAAATACAGTACAATGTTACAACACTTTACTACAAGTCTAAAAGACGGCACTGGGAGATGGAAAATAGAACTAACACTAAAGGATTGAATTGGAGCAGAGATCAGTTTTTTAAATGAATAAAAAGAAGATGGCCATTTCTAACTGCTGTAGGTTGGGGTCTGCAAGTTGAACAATACAATACAGGACACACAATTTATAGGAGTCTTTTATAATAGTCACCCAAAGAGTCATATACAAAGAGAGTACAGGAAATCTGTCCACACAAGAAAGACCCAAGGAATCTAGCTCAAGGCCTGAATGCCACAGCAATACCATTCATGAGCCCCGCTAAAACCCTATAGCCTTTAGCAGTGCATCCCCCAATAAATCCAACTAGAGTCCAAGAGGGCATGACAATCTCTCATGCAAATCTGTTTCATGGGTCTGCACTGGGAAGGCCCAAATGTCAGTGGTGGAAGCTAGAAAGTCTGTGCCAGCAGGATGAAGGATCTTTGCTAGCAGACTGAGAGATCCATCCTGGAGCCAGGAAACAACACCCAAAGTAAAGGCCAGAGCTCCCCACAAAAATACTACAGACATCCTCACAGCAACGAGGTCGTGCACTCCTCTGATGATGAGAACAGCTGAGTCTATAACAGGAAAGCCAGCGAGACAAGCTTCTCAGGAGACTAAACAGTGCATCATCTTCCCCTGAGGAGGCAGGAAGTGACACTCAAAGTACATATCAGAGTTTCACTAAAGTGAACCACACACAGTCATCCTCAGAGACAACGATGTTTGGAGCTCCTTGGATGTTGAGAACAGCTGAATTCATCCAGAGACCCCTCATGGCAAGATGTCCTAGGAGAACCAACAGCAGCTCTTCTTTTTTCCTTCTTTATTTTGTTAGCAACAATCCACAGGTGGACTCAAACACACATCCAGTACCACACTGATTCAGTTCAGCTGGATGTCATAAATTGACCATCCGTTGACAATTCACCACAATAATTAAAGAGATTAATAATACTGCATTCCATACACCCCTAGACTTGTCTTTTTTGTGTACCACTGTAAACACATAAGAATGCAAAATGTCTTCCCTAGTCTTGGGACTTCCATAGTTTGGTATAAAGCATGCAATATTGGCTATAGTTAGAGGTGAGGAAGTCTTACTGGGTTGGCAAGAGATTACATTACTTACAAAGTCTATCAGCAGTAGTTCATTTTGGTAAGAAGAGGTGCTTGTTGAATATTTTTTAAAAATAAATCTAAACGGTGATTTTTAGCCTCTTTCAAGATTCTACAGTGGCTGGGGAGATAGCTCAGTAGAATAAGCACTTCCCTGGCAAGCTCAAGGGCCTGAGTTCAATCCCCGGTTCCCCCCAAAAGAAAAAACGATTCTACGTAACAGGCGTGGTGACACATGCCAGTAATTCCAGCTCTGGGGAGACTGAAAACAGGAGGATCACTATGAGTCTGAGCTGTGTAGTGAGACTCTATACCAAATACATAAATGGAAAAATAATTCTACATGAACAGTAATATTTCACAAAACTTAAGAATACAGTACACAGCCAGGGAGATGGCTCAGTAGAATAAGTGCTTGCCTGGCAAGCACAAGGGCCTGAGCTCAATCCCCGGTTCCACCAAAAAGAAAAAAAGAATACAGTACACAAATTTCTATTACCTGCAGACAAATGACAAAATATTAGATGAACTAAGGGAAAGAATAAAAAGCTATGATTCTTATCAATTTCTCAATATCTATATGAAATCTACATATTTCACATAGGATTATACATGCTATATATTTTTCTATTAATTAAATTTTTTGGCATAACTTTCCAAAAGTTTGGTATGTCTTACAATTCACATTTTTCCAAGATGCTGAAAAGTACCAAGAGTTGAATATGCTACCCAGAAAAATTCCAGGACACTAATTACCTGAGAGAATTCATGAAAGATTACATAGATTACTCTGCTCAACAATAAAGTAATGAGACTGGTTTCTACAATACATATATAAAAATCACATCTATCTGCTATGCTTTGATTTATGCACACATTTTAGAAGATCAATGCAAATCTTACCTGGTTCAATTCTTTCCTTTCCGAAAAATTTTCCCTACCTATCTAGCTGAACATTATATTTCTCTCATTTAAATTTATTTTACATGCCATTCATTTAGAACCTCTTATTTATGCTGTTGCTGGTAGTTACCTTCTTGTGTTTGTATATATTACTTATTTAAAGCTCCTTCTTCTATTAATTAATATAAAAACTATATCAGATATCTATTTCTGTGTGAAAAGTTATTCTGAAATTTTGTAGCTTGAAAACATATACTACCTCAGATGGTCTTTGAAGTCTTGTATACAAGAGTGCTTGGGTGTTAGTTCTGACTCATGTCTCTCATGAAGTTTTAGCTGACCTTCTGACCAGGACTTCAGTTGCTATAACTTAGATATGGTTCCAGTAGGTCTTCCAAGTGTTCCTATTAAGAGGTGTCAAGATTTTTAATATGGCCTAGTGGGAGGTCATTAGGGCACTTGGAGGTCCTACTCTCAGAGAGAAGCAAGGAGTTTGCATGGCTCCTGAGTTACTGCTGAGCAGACCCGTTTTTGCAAAAGAACAAGCCTGGTTCCTTCTTCCTCTCTGACTTCCTGTCTCTACACTGACTTCTCTTTCATATCCATGCTTCTTGCATGTGCCGTCCGTGTTTAAGTCTCCCACACACACCAGAAGTTGGATCTGTGGGGCTAAATGATTTTGTTCATTCAGCCCTTAAAAAGGTGAAATAATCCATTTCTTTTTTTAAAATTTTATTTGTGTGTGTGTGTGTGTATGTGTGTGTGTGTGTGTGTGTGTGGCCAGCTCAGCCCACCAGGAGGCGGGGCT
>NDGM011254779.1:3123-16637 GCA_002564305.1 Octomys mimax | reverse complement strand
GTCAAATGCATCCTCTAGAAAAATTAGTGTAATAGTTTTTGTTTTCTAAAGTTGATACTGTGGGTTATTTTTTTTGTCAATGCCTGATGTTTGGGATCTTTTTTCTCAAAATGAACAAGTCATTATTAAACCAGGGGGAAAAAAAAGAATTAGTACTGCAGGAAAATATAAATAACATAATCCTACCCATTCAAATTTCAGCGCTGTTAATATAGTTCTAAATATTTTCTACTTTAAATGATTTCTGTATATTCTTAGATACGGTTGATTTTTTTTTTTTAAATGAGAACATGTGACATGTGACCCAATGCAACCTAACTATAATAAATTTAACCAAACTACTATTTGGTGGACATTTCTATTACTCTAAGTTTTTGTCATAGGTAAGTACAGGAAAAAAAAAAAACAATCTAAAACAATTAAATTTAAATGCATAATTTTTTTCTAAAAATTAAGAAAAATTCTCACAACACACACAGAGAGCAGCAAATAATGCATGACTGTCAGTATCTTTTTTAAAGAGAGAAAAAAAAAACTCCAAAAACAAAGACAAAAACAAAAACAAAGCAACATAAAACAATATAAAAATGGTACAGAATTTCAGACCAGGAATAGAAAATTAGCAATGATCCATCTGTTTATCATTAAACTTCACTTACGTGTGGAACTGATTTCATTAAAATAGTTTTAAAAATATTTTATTTAGGGCAGGCCAGATAGCTCAGCAGACTACAGTGCCTGCTTAGGCAGAACGCAGGGGCTCGGGTTTGATCCCCAGCATGCCGTGCTGGCCCGGTCCCCGGGGTGCACTGAGACAGCAGTTGAGACTGGGGCTCTATCGTGGAGTGTGCCTGTAATCCCAGCTCTTGGGAGCCTGAAAACAGGAGGATCACTACAAGTCTGATTGTAGTGCGACCCTGTAGACCCTGTACCAAATATATATTAAAAAATAATTAAATTTTTTATTTAATTAAATTGTTCCTGGCCAAGTCTTATGCTTCCGGGGTCGACAGAGAACTTTGGTGGCAGGAGGAGATGAAAACTTGAAGGACTGTGTGTCACATTAAAGGACTGGACCGTGGAGGATGAGGGGACTTTGGAAAGCCTTAAAGTAGCAGCTGAAGAGGAGCTCTCCGTGTGAACCCTTCCAAAACGGGCGTTGCAAGAGTTGGCAGGGAAGTGAGCGACCTTCAGATGAGATAGTGCAGTGAGTTTAGACAAAGCTCCAGTAAGCCTGCCAGAGTCTTTTCAGGACCTAGTTAAAGGCAAATATAGAAGGACACATGGAGGTATTAGTCATTCCAACGGGGCATTTCTCCTTTCTGACCTGTGAATTTCTTTAAAAAAAATCTAATGTGTTGTACTAATAAATTCTGAAAACTGGTTGCCTTCACCAGTATTCTAAAGATAAAACGGAAAACAAATCAGCTGACATTCTATTTATGAACTGAACGCAGTGCAAAAGGAAATGGCTAATTCCTCCGAGTGACAAGGAAGCCCTTGATCTCAAGAGGCGTGTCCAAGAATAACGACCCAGGCCAGACACTTTCCCACCTCGTTCCTCTTTCCTCTCTCTTCCTTCATCAGAAACAGAGAAGTACGTAGAATATTTGTCCTCAGACGTGCTTAGTGATTAAAATTTGTAGTGATCTTGTAAATGTTTTCATCTCTGAAATAAATGTATATATTACAAATATATGTGCGAAAACATATATTTCAAACAAATATAATGAAAGGCGTCCAAATGCATTTAAAAGTCTGCATCACTGGCAACGCATCTGATGGGCTGATGTGTGGGCCACAGAAGCGCGGGGCCCTTGTTGGTAGCCAGTGCTGTGAATGCCCACGCCTACCTGATTCATCTGCTGGGCTCAGCTTGGTTCCAGGGTTTTTGTTTTACATTCATTAAAATTCTTATCAGGACACAAAATGCTGAACATCACCCAAAATAAAACAACAAATCAACCAATAAAAAGAAAGCTTCAGCACACAGATACAAGAATGTGGCTTGATGCAGGGCTAAAACAACTCTTTTATATGTTGCTTGTTTTTTCCTGAGTGCTTTGGCTTTTTTTTTCCTGAGCTTGAAGATCTGCAGTAATTGTAGTTTCAAGTGTTGAGTCTTTGTTTCCTCATTTGCTTCACAGAGAATTTGAAAAATTTAAAAAAAATAAAAAGGAGATATTCAGTCCTTCTTACACCCTGTAAGTGCTCAGACCAACAGAAAACACAGTCTTGTTTTGACTGTAGTTTTTGGTTGTTTCTACAAGAGTCATTTTGCTATTTACAATTTGAGGACGGATGTAAGAGCTAAAGCAGGTATCTCATTTCTGTATGTAAAATGAACTATGCTCATGAAATGTTACACAAATATGCAGACTTTTAACTTCATTTTCAAAAACTACAAATGCAAGTTAATTCTGGTTTTAGGAAATGCAATTGTATCTTCAGGGAAAACCATAAACTATTCCAGGACAGAGCTGTCACTTGATACAGGTTATTGGGTATTTCTTATTGAATGCATGTGCACCCACAGATTTTATATTTTCTTTTATATTTTCTGCCGGGAAATAGGTAGAGATTGAATAGGTTACACATGATGCATTGTTTTCTACAGACATTGTATTATGTTAGAAATCATCTCCTTATTTTTATTATTTATTTATTTATTTATTTTTAAGTATTTGGTGCAAGGTCTCACTATGTAGCTTGGATTTGTAGTGATTCTCCTGTTTCAGTCTCCCCAGCTCTGGGATTACAGGTGTGTGCTGCCACATCTGGTCTTGGTAGCCAACTCAGCATGCCATGGCACGCAGTGCTAGGATCCAGTGCCAGTCTCTGTGCTTGCCTAAGCAGACGCTTAGCCCACTGAGCTATTACCAGCCCTTGTATTATGTTAGCGATACACCATTTTCAAGGAAAGTCACAGGAGTTTCTGGTTGTCTCCATATGGCTGGTTCTTGTGTTCCTGTATGATAAAGGAAAGCCTGGCTTTTGTTGTGGCACATTGCCACCGGAGGAAGTCCACATTTCCCAAATTCCCTTGCAAGGTCTGGCTCTGCAAGAGGTTCTGAATATGTGTGCTCAGTTTCTAGCACACAGGCTCCTTCTCCTCCCTCTTTTCTGCTGCTCAGAAGTGGGCAAGACAGTGGGCTCTCCATCCCCAATTGTGTGAAGGAAAAAGCATCCCAGTAGTGGCCCCTAGAAAACCTGGAGGAAACCCGTGGGCCACATCTGGCTATAGGGTCATCGTGACACTTGTGAGCTACCTTAATCTAGATTTCTATGCAAAAACAAATGAAGATTCACCACGTTTATGTTGTAGGTATTTAGGATATCTGTCTTGACAAAGAAATGCCCTAATGAAGAAGCAATTTGATGCCTAAAAGTTGGGCAATGTCCAAGATAAAAACCTAAATATGGCTATCAAGGGCTCAGATAATAGAAGCAAAAAAAGGCGTAAACTTTTTTATGCTGTGGCAAAAACAGATGATCAACTTATTACTATGAAATCTTACAGACCACATACAACAATCAGAATTATGGAAAATTGCAGGAATGATTGGATGAACTGTTTCATTTGCTACTTCTTGATGTCTTAGCAGATTCTACAGGGCTAATCAGTTTGGTGGAAAACTACTGTTTCCAATGTAAATTTGCGAATAATCCAGCAAGCTGACAACATAAAATTAACACTAACTATACCTATGTCAATTTTACAGTGGATCAGGGCCTGTTTTAATGTTTCATATGTTTTCAGAATTTTATCTTCAAACATACTAGTCAAATAGATACTGTTTAGTCCCGTTTTACCGATGAGGATCAGAAAGCTGAAGCAACTTGCCAGTTGCAGAACTAATCTTGAGGAACTAGTTTTTTTTTTCTTTTCTTTTCTTTTCTTTCTTTCCTTTTTCTTTTTCTTTCTTTCTTTCTTTCTTTTTTTTTTTTTTACAGTACTGGGGATTGAGCTCAGGACCTTGCACTTGCCAGGCAAGCCCTAATTCTATTGAGCTATCTCCCTGGCTCCTTGAAAAACTAGTTTGAATGAGGCAATGTTTCCAATGTCTGTATTCCTAACAGCCACACCCACCAGCCAGTAATTGGGTCCCTAGGATTGAAAACACTAATTTTTTTTTTTTGTATCCCAGACTGAAACAATTTTACATGAAGGCTGAAAAATGTCAGACTTAGGAGACGAGAAAGCAGTGCCTACATCCTTCCCAGGCACCTGTAGTTAAGAGTTCTCTGCAAAAAAAAAAAAAAAAAGTCACAAGCAAAAGCAAAGATCAGGCTTCCCATTCCAGCTCTTGGTTTCAAATGGCTTCAGACAGCCAGAAGCACACAGCAGAACTAGAGTCAATAAATAAAAGATTTTACCTCCAGTGCTAAAAACTGAGACTCCACAAGATCTTTATCTATTGTAAGGAACACATGGCACTTACCAGAGCACATACATACACTGCGAGCCCATCCCACATTGGAAGACATTATATTATTCGAAAAGTAAAATGCTGTTCAATTCTCAAATTATTCCCTTGGTCCCCAAATGAGTACTGGCATAAGGTAGTACTGGGCAGGGGCAAAAAGACACCCTCTCTCATTGAGCAAATGAGCCTCAAAGGACAACAAAGAGAGAAGCACTATTGGATAGGGTGACTTGGGAACTCACTCTCCTCACAGGAAAAGTCACAGTTATTCCTGCACAACAGGATATGATAACTTCGAAGATTCCTCCGCTTACTGGTCTCATTTTTCTGAATGGGTTTTTTTTTTTTTTTTTATTTATGATTGCATTCTTTTTTCCTATTTCACTGTTGGGGGAAGATAAATGAACCATGAGGAGCTATACTTGAATCTATCAGAGATGATTTTTCAGTGAACCATCTAAAACTGGTGGGCCTCAGATATCTATCTTCTGAGGATGAAGAGAAACTTCTAGAGAGAAAAGAGTGCATATAGATATTTGGAAAGGTCAAAGGGGTGGCAGGGGCAATGCTGGTAGTTGACTTTATAGTGTCTGTTCCGCATTTCTTCTGTTTAAGATCATGATAAGTTATAATAAAGACTTTAATTCCCTGCCCAACTCACAGCTGAATGTGGTCATGTTGCTAACATTTGGCTAATGGGGTGGAAGAGGAAACTGCACAATTTTGAACGCTCTTAAAGGAAGTGTGCCCTTTCTCTTCATTCATCTTGTTTCTGAAACATGGTTATACTGGCTAGAGATCCATTGTGGAGGGCTACCACATCTTTCCTTTTCCCTAAATATCTACAAGCTAGTCCTTGGAATGAATACATTATATTATACGTTATTAGACTAAGATCCCTAAAAATGAGAGACTGTGTGGTATTACCCAGATAGTCCTGCTTTTGATGCTACCTTGGTATCACAAAGGCTGAGTGAGGTATCAACAGTAGACCTTTATTTGGCTTGCATTCCTGGAGGCTGGGAAGCTGGGAGCAGAGAGCCAGTGTCTGCCAAGGCCCTTCATGCTGTATATCATTCAGTGCAGGAGGGAGGAAGAGCTAGTGGTCATGTAAGATGAAGAAAGAGAAAGATAATGAAGCTGTCTTCTTTTCTAATTAATCTACTCCAGAAATGCCAGTTTTGATCCCTCAGGAGAACACTCCTATGTTCCATTCACTCCTTAAGGTGGGACCTCTTAACCTTACCATGGTGCCAATTACATTTCACCCTGAATTTCAGAGAGGGTGTTCAAATCATAGCAAACCTTAACGTAATTGCTTGTCTTCTGAGGAGCCGGAAACAGGGAAATCTGACAGAGGCAGAAGAGGAAAGAGCAACACAGTCACATAGAATGTTGGCAGGAATGTATGCAGAGCTGGAGGCTGAAGAAGCAAGACATGCATTCTCCCCCAGGGCCTCTGGCAGGAGCAAAGTCTCCTCGGTTTGGGCCCAATGACATGGATGGTAGATGGCTGGCTGTAGAATCAGAAGAGGTAAGATCTCTGCTGCCTTCAGCCATCAAGTTTGTGGAATTCACTTTAGCAGCCTTTGGAGGTGAATTCATCTACCTTAGATTGAGGAGAATGAGAACTGAATTGTGGGAAAGATGGAGGGAGTGGAAGTGTGGAAGTGGCTAGGATGCTGAATGATCATGGAGTCTCCATAGCACCCTTGAGCTTCCTTCCTCAAAATTTTAAGCATGAGAAAATGATGACCCTTTGATCTTCACTCAGTCACAGTAATTTGGAATGTCTGTTACAGGTAGCCAAGCCAAAGATCAAGCAGGAATTATATCACTTAACTGTGTCTCTAAGCCAAAATGTAAGTCATACAAAACAAATAGACGTCTACCCCAGAAATACAATTTAGTATCACTTTTTCCACACAATAATAAGAAAAAAGCAAGTTAAAAAAAAAAAAAACCTTTTCATCTGAGTTTGGCATCACTCACTAGCTTCCATGACTACTCCAGATAGGTAGAAATGACTTTTTTATTGCAAAAGGCTTTATAGATCAGTAAATGTTCAAATAAGCATGTTGCATGATTCATTGAACGTTTTATAGGAAGTAGAAATCCTTAGATTCTTGAATACGTGAAAGATGACTGAAAATAACTCTCTCTGACCAGGATTTTCTTTGGTTCATTGGGGATTATCTCATTATCAGCTGTCTATTTGGAAAGTCTGCTTCAGCTTCAGCCCCAAGCTTTGTAACCTGGAACAAGTTATGGAACCTCTTTGTGGCAAGTTGGGCGTCAACTATTTTGTCTTGGAGACCACATATGGGATGAGTGAAGCACAAGTGGTTGTACCCCGTGTGCCATGGAGGCACAGCTTTGGGGTCTGAGTGCCACCCTCCCTCCCTGACCCTGCTCTTCTGCTCTGCATCCGAGCCACCATGGACCAAGCACTGTCCTTGCCCATGCATTTCTGACATATTTCTGCCAGGACGCCTACTAATCATGCACTGTATCTCCTTAAAATATGAGCCAAATAAACCATCTCCTCTTCACAATTCTAGGTACCAGGGAGTGCTTTCAGGAACAGGAAAACTGACTAGTTCCCATGGCAGGCCTGCTTCCTCATAGGTAAAATGGAAATCCTATATACGCTAGCATAGAAGTGAGATGAGGTTGTTGTAAGAAGCTACCACAGTGTGAAAGCTTAATAACTGGAAACCAATATTAGCTATTGCAACCAGGATGAGAGAGATCTATTAAAGAAGAGAAGCAATAACAAATAGACTTAAAAGTAACCAAAATCAGTTTGACAAGTCGTTTACATTTATAGCAATCCATGCATACTGAAGATTTACTTCACACAAAATTTTAGTTTTTGTGGATTTTTTTTTCTTTAAAACTTTCCTGTCATCATGGAAATAATTTCTACAAGGTTTGAAACCTGAGGAGCTTATTTTGAAAGGTTAGCAGAAAGTAATGGGAGGCTAAAGAAGTGTGAGGGGACATGTGGAAGGAAGGAGGGAGGAAAGGTCTCAGCAGTGAACCTTGGGGTGAGTCGCAGAAGAAGCGAAATTGCAGGCAGGAGAAGCGAAGCCTGTGTAAGAGGGAAAGAGAAAGCATAGAGGAAAATTAGCCTATGGGATGAAAAACTGCATGGCCTTTGTATTGGGGCTAGATATGAGAAAGACTTCTGATAGCCACAGGTTAGGTCTGAAAATATGGTCAGACTCAATTGAATATAAGCAATTCCAAGTTGAACATTCAGAAAGCCATTTAAATTAACCCAAGATCAGGATGATGGAATAGAAAACCAATGTGGCTGAGATTTTATTCATTCCAGCTGTTATGCAAAATGAATCAATTTGCTTAAGTCATTTAAGGCACAAAAGTCCTACATGAGCATTTCATATTGTGTGTGAGAAACGTGACATAAATGTCTTATCAAGGTTAAAAACCTAATAATAATGACATATTGTTCTAATTAATGAGTAGGTCACATTAAGGTCTCTGTCCCTTCCATTACATTGTGTGACCACCAAACATTACTATCAATCCTGCTATTCCTGCTCGGCTTATTTTTGTTTTCTTTTCCTGTCCTGCTACACAGAAGAAGGATAAAATAATTATCCTCAATACATGTTTGGAAACATGAAAACATTGGGAACCCTCTGCTTAAGAGGTTCTTCTCCCCTGTGCCCTCATATTTCTCCTGTCCATTTAAGATCCTCTTTTCTGTTACTCTGAATAACATTAAACAATCATTCTACTATTGTAAAATACTGATGACTCCCAACTGGCCAGAAGATTTCAGCAAAAGCAAGGAGGCTGATATTAGATAAAGTTCTATGTAGATCAAGAATCATTTTTTCTCTTTGACATGTCGAAGACAGAAGCAATAAACAGTGAAGCTACTTCCAGATAGTTCAGCAAAACAAAAGACTTCATTTGTTGAGTCAAATCAAACTATGTAGAAAGACATAGTAGGGAGGATATTGGCACATAGTTCAGAAATGCTGTACGTAACTTTGTGCTCTGAGAGTGTTGTTTCTAGACTTCAAGAAAATGCCTTTATATCAAGAAGATAATTTTTAGTCAATTAATTTGTATATGCTCCAGTTCTTCAATGAGTAAATGGGGGTGTTGTCATTGTTAATGAAAAGCTTGTCCTAAGCAATGAGTTTCTGAGGACAGTGACCTAATCCCAGTTTAGGTGTGCTGGAAGGAAAGCAGAGTGGTTGTCACTGCCAGTACTGCCAAGTTCGGTGAGTACAATAATTGTCTTTACTGAGGAAGGAGGTGAATTCTCAAGTTCTTTATTAACATCTAATCTCCAGTGAGAGACAAAGACACCAAATGATTTAGAGAAGAAAAATAAGGAGATTAGACTGGGCGTAGTGGCGTGCACTTAGAATCCCAGCTCTTGGGAGGCTGTAAACAGGCTGATCACTATGAGTCTGATCTAGTAGTGAGACCCTGAATACTTTGTAGACCCTTCCCTAAAATACAGAAAAAAAAAAGAAAGGAAAGAAGGAAGAAAGGAAGGAAGAAAGAAAGAAAAATAAACAGATGGGCTTCTGAAAGTTGGAAAAGGTATCCACTGTCACCCACAGGAGCAGCTTGTACCCAAAAGGGACAATGTAGTACAAGTTCCATGGGAACAGTCTTCTAGCTTGGTGTGGGCACCCGATAGCTGAGTTACTGCCATGCTCGCAGGAGATGCTGACATGTCGTCTGCCAGTATGTGTCTTTTCTTTTGATAAAGGTGTCCAGAATTTTTGATGAATGGTTGGATGTATTTATTAGGTCTCTAGGTGGGGACTCAGATCAGCAGAACTGTGACATCCTTGAAAGATGATAGTTGATCTAGTTAACAGAGGTGTCTGGGATAGAGTGTTATCTAATCTTGCACTCTTTTCTTAAAAAACAAAATTTTAAGCCTAGAAGATAAAATACCCCAAAACTGTACTTGTCTCAGCAGATAGTGATTTTTTAGAAACTAGTCTCCTCAATATCACAATTCCATGTACAAAACAGGTTTGAACCAGTTATTTTATAATTTGTTAGCGCTGCTTTTAAACACAATACCCATCTTCCTATGTCACTGAGCCTGGTACATGAGCACAGAGTAAAATTATAAGATGCTTTTGGTGGTAGAAAGGAGAAGATAAGAAAATCAAATACTACAATCATGTTGGAAGATCTATATAGCTATTCTTATGCTATATGAGAATGATAAAGAAAATTGCTTGTAGATGCTTTGAGATAGGTTTATGTATTTACAACCTACCTTGGCAGTATGGAATAGCCTTTTACTCACAGCATGCATTAATTTTAAATAGTATTTCCTAACGAGAAAGTCATACACTTAACCAAAAAATAAAATGAAGTTAAATTTATTTTTCAGCCTGCCTTCCATGAGACGGGAGTCAATTTTAAAGAGTTGTGTCCATAATCCATGTGCAGTATAGAAAGATCTATGTGTCCTTAGTCCTTGACTCTGCAGGCAGTCTCTGGGATGTCTCTCAGTCTCACACACCCTTCAGTTGTGACACTCTGTACTCGTTCCAGGCTAGGCCTGGATAATCCACATGATTTTGCTGTCTCTGTGCTGAGACATGAGAATTGTCCTCTGTTTATGGCCTCATCTACCTGTACAGAACACACAGCCAGTTTTTCTCTTCCTGAGGCCCCCAGCATGGCACACAGGGAAAGAATGGGGAGAATTCCTTTCTCCTTGGGACTTTAAGACATTTCCTGTTTTGCTACCACTTTTCCTGTCTTTATTCCCATCCAAATGAACTGGTTTCAAAACTGTGGCAAGGAAGTGACCAACTGTCCTATGATTTTCCTCCTGTGTCCTTGGTCTTTGCATGAGTCCTCAGTATCACTAAGTGCTGGGCTGGGACATTTCTAGCTGGATACACTGTGGTTGTAGGGCTGTCATATGCAGTGGAGAACTGTCAAGGTCCTTGGCTTCCATATGCTAGGTAGTAGTCATACCCCAAATTGTGAGCACAGAAAATTGCCTCCAGATCTTGCCAAAGGTCTAAAGGAGCAAAATTGTGCCTGGAGATGAATTTCTGCTTTTTAAAAGCATAAGTTTTTGGATATCAATACTGTCAGATTTTCTGGGAACCAGAAATATATTTAACAGAAGAGCTGGAAGAAATGATGGCCAAAGGAGAGATGGAAAAGTGTTTATATTTTAAATTTTTCATATATCTGCTGCTTGACTTCCAGGAAAAGGAGGTAGAAATATACAACAGCTACACACAAGCACTTCTGTCTGAACATAGATATACCAATGTTCATAGACTTCTGACTTGACATTTTAAATGAAATGTTTCTTTTTCTTTATCAGCAATAGCTTTCACATTTCCAAGGGAAATTTTATACCATTGTTCTAAATTTTATAGGAAATTTTCTAATGTACATTAGTCAGACAATGTTGTATAGAACATCACATATCTTTTTTTAAATTTAATTAATTAATTTATTTATTTGCTAAAGGGTCTCACTATGCTGCTCAGATGCAGTGAGCCACCTGTCTCAGCCTCCCCAGTGCTGGGATTACAGGTGTGCAACACCATGCCTGGTTTCAGTGGCTGGCACAGGGCTGGTATGGCATGTGGTGCCAGGAATCAAACTCGGGTCCTTGTGCTTGCCAGGCAGGCGCTTGGACAGTCAAGCTATCTCCCTCACCCCACATGACATCTTATTGAACCCATAAAAACACTAAACCTAAACACATTAATAGCATCAACAAAGTCACATTTCTTGAAGCAGTACAACAAAAGCAGTAAATCATAAAAATTCGACTTTTGGAACATCTTGAGTTCTGAACTTTAGAGAAAGAGAGTCACTTACCTTGCCTTTTCTCATGACAGATCTACAATCAATTCAGTACAAATGTCAAGGTGTCGACAGATAAGAATGATGAGGATGCATTTATGGCCTTTGTCAATAGGCCAGACAAACAACTGCCCCAAGACCAAGCTTTTCCTCAGATGGGTAAGCCATGATAAGGGGTATCCAGATGCAGCTCATATCCAGGCATGACATGAACTTTCTGGACTCTCCTCAGTTAACTGTCTTTCCCTAGGCAAATGAAACTTGAAAACCTACGAAGATCACCAGCCTTTCTTTGTCGTCAGTGTTCCCTAAGCAAGGATCCAGTAGAGGTGTTCATTCTAGAGGCCAACAAATAGCCCGGGTTTTCTTTTTTTCAGAATTGGGAATTGAACTCAGGCCTTTACTCTTGCCAGGCAAGTGTTTATTCTACTGAGCCATCTCCCTGGCCCCTCAAATAGCCTGTTGATTGCATAAGAAAGAATTTAAGACATTTGATGTTGAACTTTTTTTTTAAAGAATGATGGTCTTTTTGCTTATCACATTTGTGATCTGCTAATACTGGGAAAAATTTCAGTGAATCGATGATTATTTTTCTTTGAAATTATTTGGTTTTGTAGTATAAATGTCTGAACTCTAAAGGTGAAAATCTGACATGAGTTATTCTATATATAACATTTGTTTTGCTTATACCAGTGCAATATGTTTTATATTTTCAGACTTTATTATATTCTATTAATTCTTCAAATTTATACTCATATTTTTCATGTATAAATATAAACATCTGTATTGAAAATCAGCAAAATTGAAAATATATTTCTTTGGCAAACAGGAGAAAATTTTCTTTACATTAGTGAACCACAAAATACAAGTTAAAACAAAAATAAGATATATATTTTACTTCTCAGGTTGTCAGAGATCAAAAGAATTTAGGACACTTAATACTATAGATAGTGTTGTGTTGGAGAAAAGAATTTTATAGCCCCTTCAGAAAATATTCTGCCAATATAGAGAAAGTCTTAAATTTCCAAGTCTGAGATAGGTAATTCTAAGTCTGAAATTCTATTCAAGAGAAATCATTTTTAAAAGAGACAGTTATGCATACAAAGTTCCTTATTGTAGTACTATTTTAGAATAAAGCAAGAAAGGGGAAAGTGGCAATAAAAGAAATTTAAATAACTCATTAAATATGTATATATATATATATATATCCAGTCTATGAGTCTATATATAGACATTAAGTATACTGATAATTAGTTGTTATGACAGAAAAACTTTCAAGTTATAATAATTAGTAAAACAGCACTATACAACATTTATTTTATATAAAGTATCATCAAAATTATATAAAAGTCATGTTTAGAAAAATGAAATACAATAAAATATTAGTATGCACTGCCTTTCTACAGTAAGAAACTGAATATTTTTAAACATTAAATTTTTCAAAATTTCTCAATTGATCTTTTCTTCTATATTGGGAATAAAATGAATTTTATTTTTCAATATATGCATATATTGAGTGATCACTCCTCAATGTTAATCTTCATATGTAAAGTTCTTAGACTATCATGGTTTTCTCTCAAATGGAAAACTCCAGAATAACATCCATATAAAAGTTTTGAGACAGAATATTGCTATGTAGTTTAGGCTACTTTTGAACTCACGATGTAGCCCACAGTGTCCTTGAACTTGCGATGATCCTTCTGGTTCAGCCTCCTGAATGCTGGGATTACTGCCAAGTGCCACCATACCCAGCTATGAGAATCACATTTTCAAAATGGGTACAATCTCATATCTTAGTCACATCATTTTTAGTTAAGCTTCAGCTTCCTTTGATAAAATTAATCATCCTTCCTAAAATATGATAAATTTATGTCTCATGAATTTCTTCAACTCTTCTACATTACTAGACAGTTTTATTTCCAGGGTGGATTCTTTCCTGCTAGAGTTGCAACATCCTAAAATTGTCAGCAATCTAATTTTCAGTTATAGCTTGTGTTTCTTTTACTTATTTTCTTCCCAGTATAACACTCACCTTTTTGCTAGAATTTCAAAAATGTTTTCATTCTTCCACTGGGCAAGAAAAAGAAGAAAGGAAGGACGGAAGGCAAAAGAAAAGAAAGAAAGAAAGAAGAAAAGAAAGAGAGAGAGAAAAAAGAAAGAAAGAAAGAGAGGGAGAGAGAAAGAAGAAAGAAAGAAAGAAAGAAAGAAAGAAAGAAAGAAAGAAAGAAAGAAAGA
>NDGM011254772.1:1251-21309 GCA_002564305.1 Octomys mimax | reverse complement strand
AAAAAATACTTTTTGTCTGGTAATATAAACTGCATTCAAAGCATAGTTACTATTATAATATAGATATTTGTTATTATTATGTGGGCTTCAAACCAAATATCAGCATATGCTCAAAATTACAAATCAATTCTTTTAATTCACATTTTATATAATGGAAAGCAATATTGATTCCCTTCATATTTGGCTTCAGTGCTGCTTCTCTTTCAATTTAAATGATCACAGTCAATGTTTATTGTCTTCAAAATCATCCATGCACTAAAATAATTCAATTGAAGTCATGGCTCTAGTGTCCACTTTTGCTTCTATATTTTCAAAGTTTTTTTTTAATTCAGGATTGGCAGAATTTTGTTTTGATATTTGTTTTTTTTTAATGTGGAAAATAGGGACACTTTAAAAATACACCATACAGCTTCTTTGAAAAAGAATGTGTTTGTGGAAATAATATAGAATGAATCTAGTTCAAAAGAGACCCTCACTACACATTGGCTATACACTTTAATCATTGCTTTCTCCTTCAAATATATGTTTCATGTCAGAAGATATATCAAATCTCTAAAGTAAAATAGTGCTGTCAACTATCCTTGACCAGTTCTGCTGATGTTCAAGTTGGTAGTTCCTTTTTTCTCACCCCCTTTGGCACAGATACATCCTATCAACTGATACCACCCAAGCTTCCAGGTTAGGCATATTGCCTTAGCAATGAAAAAATAAAGAAAATATTGTGTACATGGCACATCAGAGTTAATAAAAGCATGAATAAGCTTGATGAGTGGCATTTTCTCACTTTATCTTTCATATGAAAATACTTGTGCTAAATGTAAATAGGAGACTTTGAGATAAAAGCGTCCTGAAGCAACTTGGCTAAGGTAGTGTAGGTTTTAGTCAAGTAAATAATGAAGGCAGGATGTAAATGAGGCTTTTCTACACCACTCAATCGTACTTGGCCATCAGAACTCTTCCAACTCTTCTGCCTCTTTTTATTTGCAAGAACATACCATTATATTGGGCCCATATGTGCAATCCAGGATAATCTGTCCATTCATGTGCCCTCTGTAAGGCTTGGCACACATCATTTTCAATATTTCCCTTCCTTTATGAGCTGGCCGAAAGTGCACAGCCACCGTCTTCCCACACTTCATGCTCTCTGAAATCTTCCTGTCTAAGTACTATTTCCAGACTCTATGTGAGTATGAATTTATTTTTGTGTTCTCTCTTTTTCACCCTCTTTATTATGTCTATTAATCCCTCAGGACTTCTGGTGGCATTCCTCTGAGTTTTAAAATGGTAAAATAAATTAAATTTTTATTTTTTTATGTAGTCATTTATTCCGATAGAACATTGAGAGAGAATGGTACTCAAAATGTGTATCTCATAAACCATATTGAGCAGGACGGTAATAAGAAATGGAAGAAAGGAAAATAAAGTATTTTATTTTTTAAGTTTTTCAGTTTATAAATATAAGTTTGCAAAAATATCTGAAAACATATAAACACATTATTTCAAAACTGAACAAGGATTCACTTATTTTGGTGATGAGCATTGCTTCTTATAACTTAAAGGATGCTATAATTAATGCCTTGTGTTGGTTCCATACAATACTCTTGTTTATGTTTTGGAAAGGATAATTGAAATACATAGCCTCTCGTGCCCATGGTCTCCACTTGCTCACATCCTTAAGAAAATCCTATCATTTAAATATTCAATGATGATATTTTACTTTTATTGTCTGTGTAGTTCAGTATCTATAAGTGAAGTTTATAACCCTACATGATGTGGAACTCTATAAAGCATCTTATAACTGCATTAATTATAATAACTGTCTAAGACTGATAGGTAGGAACTGTTTTTCAAGAGGAATCTTTATTATTTTGGTACTTTGTCATTGTGTGTCAAATTAAGAAAATCACAAATAATTATAGACCTAATATAATATGAGCACCTTTATAATATTATTATATTGAGAATATACATATGGATATATCATAGATCATTATAATTTTGAAGTAGGCAAAATAAAATTGCTATTGCCTTCAATTTATCATTTCCTTTCCATTTCTTTTGGTGGCAGAAAAAATATTTATTGTCAAGAATTGTTTTCTTGGCCATTTATGTGATTTATCCTGTGTTCATATTATCTGCAGAATAGTTTCAGACCTGATCTTGGTTGATTGTATAAGTCCATTCTGCTAAATTCAACATATAGACACCGGGGCGGGGGGTAGCTCAGTGGTCCAAGCACATGTCTAGCAAGCACAAGGATTTAGGTTCGATTCCAGGCCCCACGTGCCACAACAGCGCCATGCTGAGCCAGCCACCAAAGCCAGGTGTGGTGGCGCACACCTGCAACCCCAGCGCTGGGGAGACTGAAACACAAGGATCACTATGAGTCCAAGCTGTGTAGCAAGACTCGGTAACAAATACATAAACTTAAATGAATAAATAAAAATAAATTCAACATACAGAGTGATATGCATCCTAAAATCTAAGGCAGAAAATGCTAAGCAATTCTGTGGGGTGAGAACAATGGGCCTGAGAAGACATCATAAGCCTATCAGAGCTACTGAACTTTTTGTTTCACAGTACTGAGCTAATTTGAGAATGAATATAACAGAGAATTCAGAGTAAGCGAAGAGATTCAGATTCCTGCTTACATCATGTGAGGCTATAGTCTGTTTCTTATTGATTTTTTAACATGTCTTTAGTACAGGGTCTCACTACACAGATCGAACTCTCAGTGATCCTCCTGTGCTCAGCCTCCCAGCCGCTGGGATTACAGGTGCACGCCACCACACCTAGTCTCAACTGCCATCTCAGCGCTCCCCAGGGGCGGGGCCAGCAGGGCACGCTGGGGATCGAGCCCTGTTCCTGGTACCCTGAGCTTTCTGGCTGGCCCTTAGTCTGTTTCAAAAAACTCACAACTTGAACTTTCACATTTAGTAAGTCAATCAATTCCCTTGTATCATTTAGCTGAAAATGAATTTCTGTCATTTGCATCCAAAATACAATTGTGTTGTGTTTGTTTCTAATATGGAACCTCAGGACCGGGCTAAAACCAAGACCAAAAGCTATATAATATTCTATCTTCAGGCCAGTCCCATCCCTTACACTTTCCAGGTTTAAATAACTTTTAATAGGTAGATTTAAGAATATTATGGAAACCATAAAATATTTAAATTTCTCCAAAAATAAATAACTTCACAATTGGACTTCCTTAATGGAGATGTCTAGTGTATATGGTATAGGTCTCTACTAAATGTGATTGTTAATTCTAAATATTTTGGAATTTTTGCATTTTAGAGCAGCATCATACTCTGGCCATAACTATCCAGATGTTATAGTTTATACCTAGATGTCCTGTCACTCTTCATGTACTAACAGATGGGGCTTTGGAGTGGATAACGGGTGTATGGTACTGCATTAGGCTGAAATGGAAAAACCTGTACCAGGAAAATTGTTCTTTAAAAAAAAAAACAAAAAAACTTTGATTTTTTTGAAACTGCCGAGCTCTGTAACTATTTCACGGCTTTGGAATTAGTTCCTTGACCTCTGTAGCCTTGAGAGCACAACTGAACCTGCAGTAATGCCTGGCTGTACCAAGATTCATGACTATTTATCTCACCTTGTAATTTGGTGATCATTCATCATTAATTATTAATCATTAATTTTATGATCATTAATCTAGCCCTATAATCGACAATCTCATGATGCTAGCTAATGAGAAGAACCGTGAGGCTGCTCTCACCTCTTTACCTCCTTTTCTCCTCGGGGTTATTCATCGCATAAAAGTGCTAACCCATAAGAAATGCCGCTAGGCTTCGCTGGGAGTCATCCCAGCCTGGACCATTGGTGTAAATAAAGCTGCTCACCACTCCCTGACTTTCTTGAGCATAGTTTCTTTCTCAGACTAAATTTTGCCACAGGTTCACGGAGGCCTCCTCCTCTGCTGTCCTTTAAGCCTTCCCTTCTTCCTGACCCTGTCTGTCTCCACTGCAGCCTGTTCACTAGAAATAGTAGCTATCCTATTGTAATTAGCTAACCAATCCCTTTCCTTTCTCTATTTCTTTTTATCTCTATACCTTTTTGTGAAGATCTGTCAGTGGGTGGCTGAGGGGGTTTAGATGAGGCAGTGGTGCATCAGTGTCTCAGAGAAATGTGTTGACAAGGTTTCAGGATTAGACTCAAAAATAAGTGCTAGTGGTTGGGTACCCAAACCAAAGAGGTTTGGGTAGAATTTGTTTCAAGGAAGAGACTCAAGCAGATCAGGAAAATTGACTGGCAGTTGAAGGAAAGAAAACACACCAGTTGAGTGAACTAAAAAAGATTTTATACAAACAAACAGTGCTTTAATGAAGTTGAACCAATACTAGAGTCTTAAATAATTTAGGAACTATTTTTGACTGAATGTCCCCAGGTGTGATTCAATCTTAAAGCTTCCCATAGGCTGAAATGTCTGATGAACATTATTCATAGGATATTTTTAAAAGTCATAATTTTAGAGCTGGCCTGATAGCTCAGTGGACTGTAGCCCCAGTGGCCGGTGTTTGATCTCCGGCTTGCCATGCCAGCTCATCTGTGAGACGCCCTGAGATGGCAATTGAGACTGGGGTCGGCCTGTAATCCCCGTGCTTGGGAGTCTGAACACAGGCAGATCACTAAGAGTCTGACCTACGTAGTGAGACCCATAATAATAGTAATGATAATAATGGTTATAATTTTGAAAATCCTCATCTGGGATTTTTGAACATGAACTCTGTAATAGAGCACCCACTGCAATCATATAATTTCCCTCTACCTAATTCAAAATGCATGTTACGCCAAAGAGGCCTGGAGTACACACAACGCTGCTCATAGTACACTTTAGAACAGAGACTCTACAGTGAAACAGAAAGTCACTGGGGAAATCATTGTAAGAGTTGGAAAATAAGAGCTCTGACAGCCTTAAAATGTCTTACAAAATTGCCAGTGTTCACCAAAAATTTAGGTTGATTTTCAAATGAAAGATTCATTTCGTGCAATCCTTTGCAGATGTCCAGATTTATGATGAACTTCATAGCATTTTGGTGCATGAAGAACAATGACAAATATGTTCAGTAACTCCAAAGGGCTGGTTAGTAGAATCATCTGCATTTTTGTAAAACTGCTGACAGGAATCTAGATGAAAAAATAAAGGCAAGTGATTTCCTGAGCCAGGATGGGGCAGGGCTAGGTATTCAGAGCTTAGATTTTCCAAGTACACAGGGGTCAGAACTGCGAGGGGTGCAAGTCCGGCTAGCAGGTGACATTGCTGGACAGACTCTCAGCTTCACTCTCCAGCAGCCCATGGTCTGATCTGTGATCCCAGGATGCTGCCCATTTAGCAGGGCCCAGGGAAGGAGAAGGGCCTATGACATTTTGCATGTATAAAAATCCTCTTCAGGGTTCTAGGTGAGGAGGCAATGACGCAATTTATGGGACTGTAGTTGGTCTGGCTTGTCCTACAGGACAACACCCTGTGTCAGTACTCCTAACGCAGGCTCTCAGGAAGAAAAACACCTGCTGGCAATGCTGAGCTTGACCTTGAAGCAACTGACTATAGCCTCCAGGAACACTCGCTGCAGAACACCTGGGAACAAGTAAAGTAAAGGCAGATATACTGTTACAGTCCCAAGAACAAACAGGTAGGTGGGGGAATGTAAGGCACGGTCACTTCTCACTGTCAGCAAAATGATGCATAAATACAGGACACCTTTCATTTTGGAAAAATACCCACAGTATGAGAGAGCAGAAACGTTGAGGAGAGAAGAACAAAATAATGATTTAATCAGCTCAGTTTTAAACTAAGCAACTGTAAACATGAGTAGGAAAAGTAGGAAAATATTAAGTGTTGAATATTTCAAAAAATGAGAGTTTATTTTAGAACTTCTGGAAAAAGTTTTCTTTTTCTAAGTGCTTAACAAATGAAATATCAATTTAATAAATAATTTGACTTATATTTCACCCCTTGGAAGAATTTTTTCTTGCAACATTTCTTCCCTACTAACACAGTTTATGGGTAAGCTCTATAGCAACTTATATGTCCCCTTTATTACTGTTGTTATTTTCTGTCCCTGATAGGGTAAAAACCATATCATAAATACCTCTATACTGGCCAGGGAGTCTACAAAGTGCTTGGGATTTATGAATTCAATTTAAAACTATTGTACTACCTTAGATTAAATTCTAATCACTTGATTCTTGAAATAGAAATTTCTTACATACATTATGAAAATGCAACAATATTTGTCATTTTGAACATGTATGAAAGATTCTTTGGGTCATTCATTACTAAAAAGAAATTATCAAAAAACAAAATCAACAAGAGCTGGGAATTGTCACTCTAGCCTCTAATAACAGCACTCTGGGAAGCTGAGGCAGGAGGATTGCAAGTTCAAGCCCCACCCCAGCAGATTAGTGATTTAGCAAAACTGTTTCCCAAAAACTAACTAAATAAGCAAATAAATAAATAAGGGTCTGGGGAGGTAGCTCACTGCAAAGACCCTGAATTCAGTACTTGGAAGGGCAAAAACTAAAGAACTGAAAACAGAAAAGGACTAGGCATTAGAGATTTCACCTGGATGTAAAATATAAATAAATACTTAACAAATAAATCTTGAGATACTCAACAATTCAAGTCACGAAATTTACAGTTATATGTAATGTACTGCTCTTCTGTGGACCGATCTATTAATTCAGAACACTGGATCCAGCTTTCTTACTGGACAATTGTGTTAAGACCTTACAAGTCTCCATCACCCCTATATGAAACTGCTTATTACAGATGATTGAAGCCTTGTGGCTTGGAGGGCAGGGCCTTGTACCACCTGTGGATGCAGTCTGTGGGGCAGACTGTGTGGTCCTCACTTCCACGCTCTTCTTCTCTCACGCAGTCTCCTAGGAAGGCACCATGTATGGTTATCAGAGACAATGTGAAGTTCCAAGAAGTTACATTTAGACACACTACTACAGATTTTTGTTAACACTCTCTATTTAGGAAACAGGGAAAGAAATTTGATCTAAGTTTTGGAAAACATATCTTTTGGTGTCAAATATATCCTTACACAAAATTAGGGAGGATTTCTTTTTATATTAGTCAGTTCATTCTAGCTACAGGGCCAATTTTATTTCAGCTATAATTTGCAAGTCCCCAGAGCTGCGACATCACCACATGATGGGAGACCACATTCTGTACAGCAAACACTTCTGTTTATTCACATAATCAGTAGGCAGCATGTATTTCATTTATATAATGAACACCTTAAGCTTGATGAATTTTCCCCTTGTTTAAATATAAAGCCATCAGATTTCAAAAACTCTCTCTCAAATTAGATCTTGAAATAATTTGTGAAAATATCAGTTTCCTTTGCTAGTATTTTGGGGGTTTTTTGGGTTTTGTTTTTTTTTTTTTTGTATTGTATTGTTTTGTTTTAGTACTGGAAGTCAGGACCTAGGCCTTGCAAGGCTGTTTTCTTTTTCTTTTCTTTTTTTTTTTTTACTAAGTTTATTAGGTTCATTTTAAATATTCAACATGATCACCATCTTCACAAGGAATTTATATCTGTAGGTCATATTACTTGATTTTTTTCCCCTTTTACTAACCTTCAACCTCTCTTCCCATCCTTATCATAAAACATTTTCTTTCCTCATTTTTTCTTTTTCTGTTTTTTCTTATTCATTTCCTTCCCTCCTTTTATTCAAACTTCTTTCTGGTTCCCCTTCCTATTTGAACATTTTCTTCCAATTTCACAATGTCTATTGCATATTTCAAACCTTATTTACACATTGTTTCACACCATAGAAACAATATGGTATTTACAGACATGTGTCCAATTTATTAGACTTAATAGTATGGTTTCTTTGGGCCTGCAAGATAGCTCAGTGGACTAAAGCACCTGCCAAGGCAAGTTTAGGCAAGTGCAGGGACCACAGTTTGATCCCCAGCACCATATGCCATGCCCGCTCCACCCCCAGGACAGGCTAAGCCTGCAAGAGTCTGGGCGTGGTGGTGCATGCCTGTAATCCCAGCACTGGGGAGGCTAAAATCAGGAGAATCTCTTTGAGTCCAAGCTGTGTAGTGAGACCCTAAAACAACCAAATACACAAAGAAAGAAACAGTGTGGTCTCAAGATTCATTTACTATGAAATGTCTCAAGCTTATTCTTTACAGACGAGCAGTACTCCAGTGTATAAAAAGTGACCACATTTTCTTTCTCCAGTCACCATGTGACAGACATCTGTGCTGTTGTCGAGATTTTACTACTACAAACTCTATCACTATAGATATGAATATGCATGTATTACTCTGATATGATACTCTTAATTCTTTTGGGAAAATACCAAGAAAGGCAATAGCTAAGGTGAATGAAACCTCTAGTCCTAGTTTTTCAGGAATTTCCATACAGTTTTCTACAGTAGTTGCACCAAATCAATACCATCACCCAGAGTGGAGAGATGTTTGTTTTTCTCCAAATCCTTGCCAGCATTTGATATTGGTTGCTTTAATGATGATAGCCATTCTTTCTGGGGTAACTTCAAATTTCAATGCTGTTTTAATTTGCTTCTCTTAAATAACCAATGATGTTGAACATTTTTTTCATGCATTTATTAGACCTTTTCCCTTCTTCATCTGAAGAGTGTCTATTTGTTTAAGATGCCTATTTTTAGATCAGGTCTTTAAATTTGAGGGGTCTGATTTTTTTTTTAGTCCTTTGTGTATTCTATTTAGTAGTCCTTTGTCTGAGAGACACCAATCAATTTTTTATTTCTCACACTGTGGGTTTTATATCTACTCTGTTGGTGATTTCTCTTATTGCATAAAAGTTATTTAATAGGATCCCAGTTACTCTTTGTGAAACTTCCTTTGTGATTAGGAGCCTATTCATATAGTGCTATTTTTTAAATTTTTTATCTTTTTTTTTTCACTGAATCAGGCTGCCTTAAGGAGGAGTTAGGTGTGCATGTGGAGCTGGGAACTGAACCATGGTCCCCTGCACTTGACTGAGTTTGCCCAAGCAGGTGCTTTAAACAACTGAGCTAACCCACAAGTGCGCCCCTCTATTGCTACTTTTAAGTGGTTTTCTTTTCTTTTAATTTTGTTAGTTTATATTAATCTGAGGAAAGTTTATTTTGTTCATTTTTTAAAAAATTCTTATAAATAAAAAATGATATATGGTGCATTTGCTTGCATTATACTGTCTGAAATTGCATCTTTTTTTCTTGTTGTATTTTAGGGAAGGATCTACAGGTTGTTCAGGGTTTTCCTACTAGATCAGACTTGTAGCGAGCCGCTTGTTTACAGCCTCCCAAGAGCTGGGATTACAGGGATGCACCATCACGCCCGGTCTCATTAGCCATCTCAGTGTGCCCCAGGGGCAGAGCCGGCACGGCAGGCCCCATGGATCGAACCCCTGGCCCCCGTGCCTGCTTGCAAGTGCTTTAATCCACTGAACTTTTGGCCAGCCCTTGAAATTGCATCTTAAATGGAACAATAACCCCTTAAGAGTTGCACAAAATATGTAAGGAAGATATATCTAGAATAAATTAGTGCTCTATTGTTATCTGGGAATTTTACAAATTATACAAGGATATTTTACCTATCACTGATGGAGAATGCTAAGACCATACCTCTTTAGGGGCTGGTTTCATGTTATCTGGGTATTCATTTAGGAAGTGAAATAATCTACAGAGAATTGTCTTGATCTCTACTGAAAGCATCTCTAAAATATTGTAACTGAAAAATATGTTCTCATTTTTATTCTCCTTAGATAGTGTTATGGTTTGTGTCTGGATGTCATTCCAAAACCTCATGCTGTTGTGCATGGCTTCTAGAGTTTGTGATTTATTTGTGCTCCAATGCTGGGATTAAGGGTGTGTTACACTTGCCTTCAGGCAGGAATTTGCATACAACATAAAGGACAGAGAGAGGCTTGCCTCCCCTCTTCTTGCTATTGCTGTCTTCCCTCACCATAAGCACTTGCCCCTCTGCCACGAGCCATCCTGCCCAGAGCCAGCTGGTTATGGGCTGAACCCTCCACAAACTGTGAGCTAAATAAACCTTTCCTCCTTTAACTCTGGCCGGCAGATGTTTTGTCTCAGCAATGAGAAAAGATTAACAAAAAGAGATAGTTGTGTGTTTTGTTTTAATTTTATTCACTGAAGTTTTATCATCTCTTTTTACAGGTCAAAGTCCTTATCATCTGGTTTTGAAATTTTAATAAAATTTAGCTCAGATTTGCAACTGGGCAAAGCTCTGCAAGCAATCTGACCATTCATATTGAAAGTTCCTTGTCAGTGTACAAGAAAAGAAACTTTCTTATACATTGAAACATCCAACAAAACATAGTTACAATGCTTAACAATGTATCCATGCTCACCTAATAGCAGACTGATAATTTTATACCCTGTAGACAAATTTATGTAGAATTTTACTTTGATTCTATTCTTAGAACTATGTAGAAAATACTTGCAAGAGTCAACAATTCATTTTAAAGATGTTAATATAATTACAAATTACAGCATAGTTTACGTTTTAATTTTCAAATTAATTTTATTTCTAATAAAGCATGATCGGTGCATATTTCTGGGAAAGCATGTGATATTGCAAGGCCTATACATACTTTGTCATGTTTAAACCATGGTAAACACATGGGTGTCCTCAACTTCTATTATATTGTCACCCCTTTCTTCTCGGCTTTGACTCATACAGTGTATTAATAATTATCGGCAGTCCTCCTACTGTGCAAAGGCTAAAAAAAATCTCACTCTTACATAATTGTAACGGTAATTTTACACACTCTTTTCTCCACCTCTGCTAGCCCCTACTCTTCTTCTCTCAAATTCTAAGAGATTATTCTTTTAGATTCTGCATATTTGTGAGATCATACAATGTTTGCCTTTCTCTGCCTGAGTAATTTAATTTAAAACAATAATCTTTGATTTAATCCATGCATTGCAAAAAGATAGAATTGCATCCATTGTAATAACTGAATAGAATATTGCTAGCTTAAATATGTATATTTTACATACTTATATTTAAATAATCTCATCAGTCCAAATCTTTAATAAATTTAAACAGAAGTCTTATAGATATTAAAGAGAGTATGACAGAGATTTTTGTAACGCAGGGAGATGGCTCAGTAGGATAAGCGCTTGACTGACAACTCAAAAAGAAGGCAATATAAATGAGAAGCATACTGAACAAGGGAAGAAAGAAGAGAAGAAAAACAGTAAAATAACTTGAAAGAACTTAATTTTACATTTTTTTCTGAATTTTGTTACAGACTTCAGGAATAAGGATCTATGAGACTGAATTAAATAGGTCTATTTGAACAATGTTGAGCTTATTGTCACTGATACAGTAAGCTAATAATAAGTTTTGATAGAATCAATGAGTATTATTATTATTAACCCTCAATTGACTTTGCAAAGTTGCAAGTGGATTTGTACAAATTCACTCTGAGCTAGGAAAATTGCTGTCATTGTCAGACACAAATCAAACATAAATGACTGAATGCTGTTGTAGTTTAAAATGTGAAGAGAGAAGGAAACTTTTATTTTTAAAAGCATAAACCCTTTCAACTATAGCCTTATGGGAAACTTCATCTACCCAAGGGCAGAAGTCATCTACCAATAGATCAGAAGAAAAGGAAGCCCTTAGAGATCATCCTAAAAGGAAACAGCATCCATTCATTTTCCATAAGTGAAACATAGCAGCTTTCGATATTATTTTTAGGAGATGTGTAATAAAATCCAGTCAACCAGCATATGAAAATAGCTTCAGAGTAAAACATAAGGGCCAGCGAGATAGATCAGCAGACTAAGCACGTGCTTAGGTAACTGCAGGAACCAGGGCTCTATCCCTGGCACCGTATGCTGCACCAGAACTGCACCCAGGCATGCTGAGCCAGCCGGGTGTGCCATGGTGGCACAGGCCTGTAATCGCAGCACTAGGGACACTGAAAACAAGATGTATCAATATGAATCCAAGCTGTGTAGTGAGACCCTACCCTCACCCCCCAAAAAAGAGTAAAGCATAAACAATGGAAACGTTAATAGCAATATAACACATGAAATATAAGTTGAGCAATAGTTGTCATGGTTTTATCATATACAACTAAGATATTAATTTCTGTACATATATAATTTAGTCTAGAAATACATTTGATTCAGCATTTTAAAGTCCTTAGCAAAGACATCTATTGTAATGTAAATGGATACAGTGTTAGTAAAATAATGTAATGCTAAGGACAAAAGGAATTAATATTGAAAAATGGCTGAGAAAGAAACACTGAAGGACAAGAATCTTCACTACAAACACCCTGCTTTTACCAAAGCCTTGGTTTATTTGATGTCAAGTATAAGGTGAAGCAATACAGTTGTAAATGCACATTAGAAAGGGGCCAAGAGCCAAACAGAGGAGGTATTGATAGTACCTACCTCTGGGGATCCAGTGGAAGGTATTTTGGTCATCACTGCAACCTTAAATTTTAGCTACCATATGATTTGAAAATGAGTGTGATGAATTTGCAAAATATATTTTCTTTCAACAGAAAACACATTTTTAAAATGAACAACTGTTTTAGCATGAAAATTAAGTAAGGTGAAATACATCAGGACTAATAGCTATTTTCTGGTTAGATGGCTTGAGGTTATAAGAATCCCACACAGGGCCAGCTAGATGCTCAGTGGACTAAAGTGGCTACTTAGGCAGGCACAGGGACTGCAGTTCAATCCCTGATGTGCTGTGCTGGGACATGCTGAGATGATGACTGAGACTGGGACTGGTGGCACTCACCTGTAATCCCAGCACTTGGGAGGCTGAAAACAAGAGGATCACTACAAGTCCAATCTATGTAGTAAGACCCTGTAGACCCTGTACTAAATACATTTAAAAAAAAGAATCCTACACCATTTTATGGTTTAGGTATGATATGCAAAGCCACTGCCTTATTGGAATATGGTGAAATCCTACTGATTTTGCACTGTCCTCAGGCTACCTGTTCTATTATCCTGTTCCTTCGCAGCAACCAAGGTTGCTGCTCTCTGTTTTTAATCTGCAACTTTATAAGCTTCCTTTCTGTCCAAACTCTTGTTTATAATCATTCTTCTGGGTTCTTTAATTCTCAACATAGATCTAGATAAGCTCCCCCCAACACTAGGTGCACATTAGGTGGAGAAGGAGGAAGAGCAGGAAGAGGAGGAGGAGGAGGAGGAAGAGGAAGAGCAGCAACACCTTGAAAGCACATTGACCATCTTGCAATTTTTCCTGCAAGAGTAATTAGTCTCTCACTCTTAATCTCAGTCTCAGGACACAAACTTTTTGTCAAAGCATGACACACATGTTCTGGAGTCACAAACCCAATGCAGTCCTTCCCTGCAGAAACCTTCTGATCTTGGTCTCTACTGGCAGCATTTCTATTAGTGTTCTGTCTTCTGAGGTCTGAACAGAACCTCCCTTCAAGTAGATCCAGTTCCTAGCAATCAGCAATCCAGGAGCTTGATCCCTACAGCCAAGACAGGATGTAACTCAGCTGTGACTCCAGCTTGTGGCACCCTTCGGTATCAATCACATAGTGCTGCTTTTAGGTACATGTGGAGTGCAAGTGCTGTGGGGTTAAGAATGATTCCATCCAGGAACTGAAAGAAGGCCTGGGAGGCCAGGCTTGTGTTCCTGAGAGTGCAGTGTGCGCCGCCATAGGTGCAGTGCAGGACACAGAGAGAAGGGAAAGCCAGGAACCCAGAATGCCTGAGGAGAGCTTCAAGGACTGAGCAAAGCGGCCTCAGAGAAGCTGTGGGAGCTAAAATCACCGACGGTGTCATCAGGACAGAGCCGCCCAAGCCATTGGAAGTTTACACCTTGTCAGAGGTGGGTCTTAGTGTTTGTGCTGCTGGAGTTTGGATTTCTTTTGGTCCCCTTTTTATATCCATCTTTGTAGAATAGAAATGTTTTAGCATGTGTCACTGTCTACTGGAAGTGCTTAAGGTTTCTTTTCTTTTTCTCTTGTGCAAGGGATTGCAAGCAGGAGGCTACCTCAGAGAAGCCTTTAGACTTTCGGCTTTATAGCAGGGCTGAAACTGTTAAGACTTTGATAACTCTTGGACTAAATGCCTTAAACACAAAGGGATGCTCATGAGTATTTGGGAGCTGAGGACAGAACACTAGGGGTTCAATTGAGATGTTCCCCTAGAACCTCCTCATGCGGTCACGTAAGGGTGGGGCTTTTCAGAGCTGTCCATCTAATGTGTGTGTTGATTCATACCGTGACAGGAGGATTTAGGGTGTCTCACTTTGAGTGTGAGTGCTGCCTGCCCTCAGGCTGGTTTCCCTAGAAAAACAGAGAAGATAGAGAGCTGATGCTGTCTTCAACTGCTGCCTTTGCTACCTAGCTGTCTTGCTGTCCCCTGATGGCTTCGTGATACGCCTCCACCATGCTCCCTGCCCTGAGCCAACCAATTGCAAACTCAAACCTCTGCAAACTGTGAGCCAGGAAACCTCTCCTCCTTTAAATGTGGGTGTGGTGATTTTGCCTCAGCAATGAGAAAAGGCACAGAATGAAAAGCTCCTGTGTTTAAATTTTGACATGAAAAATGAAAACTGTGCATATGCTTTTCCTACAGATTTTCATGGCAATATCTAAAAATGTGTCAGCAAAATGAAAGGCTTTCCCCTTATGACATAAGGAAAATTCCTGTCCATGCTCCTTTGGAACAGAAATCTGTCTGTTAAAATTATTTTTTTTTTCCATTGAAGAATATTTGGGCCTGATGGCATGGTGCATGCCTAGACTACCAATAACTTGGTAGAATGAGGCAGGAGCAACACTTTTGGTGCCAGCTGGGCAAACAGTGAGACCTGGGAAACAAAAATGTTTCTGTGTCACCCTAATGTTTTTATTTCTTTTCTGTTTTTTTCCTGTATTTTAGGGAAGCATCTACAGGGTGTTCAGTGTCTCCTAGTAAATCTGACTTGTGGTGATCTGCCTGTTTACAGCCTCCCAAGAGCTGGGATTGCAGGAGCACACCACGATGCCCAGTCTCATTAGCAGTCTCAGCATGCCCCTGGGGCGGAGTGGCACAGCAGCCCTGGGGATCAAACCCCCAGCCACTGCACCTGCATGCAGGTACTTTAATCCACTGAGCTATTTGGCCAGCCCTATCTAATGTTTTTAATGCACATGCCTTTCTCCAGTAGCAGCATTCATCATTTTTATCACATCATATAAAAACACTCACAAAATATGACTTCCAGACCTACTCCAGAACAATGGAATAGGTGTGTTTCAAGTGACGGAGATAATCTCACTGTAATGCATCTTATTTAAAAAAAAAAAAAACAAATGAAACATGATGAGAAAGATCACATAACATTACACACTAAAATATTACTTAGTTTGTATCTAGTCATCCCCTCAAAGCTGCATGTAAATCATGGGACAGTTGTGCTTGAGAAGTATGTGGCTCAAGGGGCGTGGCCAGAGAATGAGGGTGGGTCTTGAGGGGCGGGGCCAGAGAATGAGGGAGGGGCTTGAGGGGTGGGGCCAGAGAGGTGCAAACCCTTAAACTGACAGCAGGCACTTCTCTAACCCACTCCCAAGCCTGGTGGCCTGTCTTCGAGGTATGGAGCAGATCATCCAGGACACAGCGGTATTCCAGCCTCTTTCCAGACCCTGCAGAGTGGGACAGCAGTATATCAAGGTCTTGCTATATAATTTAGGCTGCTGTAAACTATGAAAGTTCCAGTAACTGTGAACTAAATACACCTTTCTTTCCCAGGTTTGAGTGTTGGGTATTTGTCCCAGCAACAAGAAGAAAGTAACTAAGACAATTCCATAAGGAGACACACACATTATATGCAGAAAAGCGGAAAGAAACTTAAATTTAAATTAGCTTTGAGCAGTTTAGGAGATGATATTGAGCTATGCAAAGTGATTTAGATAAAAATGTGAAGGTCCAATATAATAAAATACAATATTTACATTTTTAGGAGTATAATACTTATCATACATTAATTTAGTCATTAACTCCTCAAAATCATGCATTGCTCCAGTAGTTTTAGTTATATGATATCATTATGACTTTTTAATAGTAAAGTTTACATGTTTTTTTGAGACTTATAATACTTGAGATGTATTTTTCAGATGAACTATTTAGATCATTGATTATCGAATCTAATGTAGTCTGTAAATTAAATTTATTTCACTTAAAGAAACTGAGCTTACCTCAGCATTAATTTTCTTCCCCACAAGGTAAGCAGAAGATAGAAAGTTTCTTGGACTGAGCTACCTTGAATCACTTATGAAGCAGACAGCAAAGCCAGGAGAGTTGATACAGCCCTATAATCCTACCAGGAAGGCTGAGGCTAAGGAGGGAAGGTAGCAGGTTGGAGCCAGCCTGTGTGTCATGCCGTGCACCTAGATGGCCCCCCAAAGATGGGGTAAATCTAGAGTGTGTGATGCTAGGGTTATTGATGTGATGCTGGAATAGATTCCTGGTGCAATTCTGGGATTAAAGGTGCCTTACTCTGGGTGTGAGTGCTACCTGCCCAGCCTGGTTAGAATGTCATGGACAGAAAGAGGATTCCTATTGTCACTAGCCACTTACTGCCTTTGCTGCCTTCTGCCTGCCATGAACTGCTTTTCCTCTGTGATGTCCCTCTGCCATTCCTCCCTGACTTGGGGCAACTGATTAGGGACTGTGAAACAAAATAAACCTTTTTTTCCTTTAACTTTAGGTGTTGGGTATGTCTTTTTTATTTTAGAGAAGGGTCTACAGTGTGTTCAGGGTCTCACTACTAGACTGGACTTGTAGTGATCTGCCTACTTACAACCTCACAAGAGATGGGATTACAGGTGCATGCCACCAAACCGTCTCACTTGCCATCTCAGTGCATGGGGTGGGAGCACGGCAGGCCAGGGCCCTGCACTTATTGGTAGGCATGTTAATCCACTTAGCTATCTGGCCAGCCCTAGAGTATTTCCTTTCAGCAAAAGAAAAGTAACTAAGACACTGAGCAACTCCATGCCTTAGCCAGACATTGTCACAATATAAAAAAAAATGAAAGTGGAGCTGGAGACACAGCCTAATGGGAAGGTTCAGAATCAGTCTTGGACACTGCGACACACGGACGAAGGAAATGGGAGGTAAGAGTTGCCCCTTGATGACCGACTTCCTTGAATCATGAGAACAGAATTCCTTGGTTGCAGTGACATAAAAGGCATGCTAAAGAACTTAAATGAAGTTTGTAAAAGAGCAAGTAAAGTACCTTAAGTGGAGAACAATTTCATGGAGTAAAGAGCCACAGCAGTAAGAGAGCACAGCGGCAGGTGCTGACTGATGGGAATGAGGGGGAAAGTCGCAGTCATGGCTTTAAAAGCTTCCCTTTGAGTATGGGCCTTTGGATTCAAGACAACGGACACTTTGAGCCCTCTTAGAATGATGCAGTGCTATTAAAAATAAGAATTTATTTTCACTGATGGACTCATAAAATTACCCTGAAAGACATTGATAAAACATACATTTTCATCCATTTAGCTGCATACAAAGTCACTAAAGAAGCTGCAGACAGACACAAACTCTGAGTTTCAGACTCAAGCTTGACCATCCCTCAAAACATGGCCCTGGAGAGGGAGAAGGTGGGGCAGAAATAGCCGGTTTAGGGTTAAGAAAGAGGATTACTGAGAGAAGCGTAGCTATATGGACCATGCAGCCTAATTCAGACCAGAGAAGCCTCATTCCTCACTTTTGATTCTATCTTCTTTGTACACTTTATAATAATTTGATATTTTTCCTGTCTTTAGTTTCTATTAGTGCATTATTGTACTATATTACACTTACATTCTCCATGGGGAATACGTGCATCCACATGACATCTTAGCACCTGTGCCATGTCCTTCCTCACCCTCCTTCCTGCCACCCTCCATCTCCTGATCTCCTTCAATTTTACAAAAGATCCATTTCCTATTATCTATTTTCATCCTACTCATTATTTTTAGGAAGGACAGAAAGTGTTATTTTATCAGGACGGAATGCAGGATTAAATCCCATACCAAGAGCTAGGGAAATTCCAAATTTCTACCCAATTCTCAGGGTCTCGCGAGAGCACACCGGGGCAGCTGGGGTGAATGAAAGCTCTCCATCTGTGCATGGCTGCAGCAATCCGCCAGGCATCCAGCTTCCAATGAAATGATGTAAAGCAGGGACTAGGGAGATTCAGAAACCTCAAGGCCTGGCTAGAAATCCTGGCCAAGTGTTTCCTCCAGCGTGGGTAGTCAAATACTGCAAAGGAAAGAAAAGAAAGAAAAAGATAATGAAGAGGTTCAAAGGTCCCCAAAGCAGTTCTTCAATGAATTCAGAGGAAGAGAAAATTGCCAAATAGGTAAGGAATAATTGCAAAACAAAAGGCAAACATGAAAGGATCGCAAATGCTTGGCGAAGATTTTATGTGTGGAATCAGTATTAAAGTCAAATAAAATCATACAACAACCTGTAGAGAGAAAAATTTCTACTTCGGTTTAGTGATTTAAACTTCATTTAGAATATTTTGCTTGGGCAAAGATAGAGTATAATTAAATGCATAAATAAGTTTTCCTCTTTATGTTTGATTAATTTTAGTTGTGGGGATTTGAGTATTATGTTATGCTCTAGGAACTGCAAATTATTTATCCTGAAAAAATTGTCACATTAACATAATCAAGTAAGATTTAAAGATCTTTGCCTTTTGGGCTTAAAATACAAATAGGCTTATAAAGAAGTTCTGTTTTATGTCTTCATTCATGCTTTAACATAACTAGAAACTTTCAAGGAACTGTCACTAGGTAAATAAATGTAAATTTACAAACAATTTACCAAATAAATGTATAATAAAAAGTTGTTTTTAATCATTGAAATCTAGTGAGATTTTTACATCAGAAATTGAAATATATTTTCAAATTTAATGGCATATTATATGGATGCATGTTTTGCAAATCATCCACCTTATATTAACATATTTACTTTCTATGTTAAATTTGACTTTTACTGTACTTACTAAATTGTTGCTTTAATATTTTATTACTAGTAATATTTTCCTAATAAGAAAAGTAGCTTATGAACTTAAGTGAGATGTATTATCATATTTTTCTTGAAACAACATAATTTAAAGCACTCTAAGTAAGCAGTAGTAATGCATAATTATTTTTGTATTTTTGTTTTCCTCTTCTCTTTCAGAAAACCCATTGGTAAATATCCTCAGTTTCCTTAATTAAATATTTGGCTTCTGTAAAGATTGTACTGCTCCAGTACACTTGCCTTGTGTTGTTGGGGTTTTTTTAGTTGCAGTTCATTTCTTTATTTACTCTCTATTTCAAAGTGTACTTTCTCTTATCTTACCATTCAAAACTATGCTAAATTATTAATTAGTGTATGCATATACAAAATGTGTAAATATATTTACCTTTCAGGAAGATATTGTTTTGTAATTTTCCAGCATTAAAATTATAATTATTATTATTAAATTTTTATTAATTTTAATGAGAAAGAAATAGCAATGAGATAGTTTCAAAGCAGGTTAGTAGGACAATTATATTAATACATCGTATACTGTCTTCACAGTAGTTATTCACAGTACAAGATGCAGACATGTCTCTTGTCTAAACATTATTAGTAGAAATCTTTCTTCTCAATGAACTAAGAGAAAGTAGCTGTATATCTATCCTATTTTGTATATACATATTTTTTTTCACTACAAAATGGGCTTTCATTTAAATTCCCCTTTGTTTGTTTTGTTTTGTCAGAGATAGGTGTTCTATTGCTGTTAGAGAAACTATATCTGGAGAAGTCTTTAAAGGAACTTTTCATACTTGATGCCAGTTCAAATATTGTAGGTACTTGAATTCAGCAAAATATAGCAATATAGCCCAACAGTCCATATTAGTTGTGGGTTATCAGCAGACCTGGAAACTTTCAGAAGTTGCTGACTTGAGCCTTTTACAGTTCAGCATATTGATATAGCATTACTTTTTATACCTCGTGGTTATACTTTTCTGCTGGATGGTTAAGACCAAATTA
>NDGM011254759.1:9816-20607 GCA_002564305.1 Octomys mimax | reverse complement strand
GAGAGAGAGAGAGAGAGAGAGAGAGAGAGAGAGAGAGAGAGAAGAGAGAGAGAGAGAGAGAAAGAGAGAGAGAGAAAAGAGAGAGAGAGAGAGAGAGAGAGAGATACAGCTTCCAGGGCACGCCTCAGTGATTTACTTCCTGCATAATGGGGACCCATCTCCCATGGGCTCGTGCAGCTAAGGACTCAGCAATGGATGAATTCATTGGTGAGCTTATTGCATCATGACCCAGTTATCTCTCCAGATCCCACCTCTGAACGTTGCATCATTACATATCAAATTCTCAATATGTGAATCTTTGGAGCATAGCTCATTTTAAACAATAATAAACCCAAAATACTTGTAATTGAATCAATTTCTTTTCTTTTTCTTTTTCTTTTCTTTTTTTTGTGGAACCGGGGATTGAACTCAGGCCCTTGCACTTGCCAGGGAAGTAAGTGCTTATACCACTGAGCCATCTCCAGGACCCCAATTGAATCAATTTCAATGAAATTTTCCATAATGGAGACTGTATAGAAAAAGAGAATGAGATTTGAAATCAGAAGGCATGGGCTGAACTTCCAGCCTTTCTATTTCTTAGAAATGGGACCTGGTACAGTTTCTGATCAGTTCAATGATGCGTATCCCATCCCCCAGACTAGCTAATCCTGTGACTCAAAGAGAACAACCTTGTAGAAAGTGCTATGCAAATGAAAAGTCTTTCTAAAACAAGGAGTTGAGGATGGCAAACAGAATGACAAGAAGCCTGTCTTCATTTGTTTTTGGTAACAAGTTGTTCTTTTTTTTTTTTTTTAATGTATTTAGTACAGGGTCTCACTATAAAGATTTTTTTTGGGGGGGGAGAAGGGTCTACAGGGTGTTCAGGATTTCACTACTAGACTGGACTAGTAGTGATCCTCCTGTTTACAGTGTCTCAAGTGCTGGGATTATAGGTGCATGCCACCACGCCCAGTCTCAATTGCGTCTCAGCTCACCCCAGGGGCGGGTCATGCACAGCAGGCCCAGGGATCAAAACTCCAGCCTCTGCACCTGCTTGCAGGTGCGTTAATCTGCTGAGCTATTTGGCTGGTCCTACTGCACAGATTGGATTCATGGTGATTCTCCTGTTTTCAGCCTCCCAAGTGCTGAGATTACAGGTGCGCCACCCCCCCCCCCAGTGTCAACCACATCTCAGCATGCTCTGGGGCTGGCATGGCCCATGGAGGATTGAATCCTCATCCCTGTATCTGCCTGAGCAGGTGTTTTAATCCGGTATCTGGCTAGCCCTGGTAATAGGCATTATTGTGATGAGTAGGATGGGAGTATGGGTGTTGACTCATATGTCCAAGAATCAAAATTATATATATTAGCTCCTTCAGAACTCCATACAGTATTTACATAAAATACTTCTCATTCTGAAGTTTCCAAATTGAATTGGGGCAGTCACTGAGCTTTATTCATTCCATTCTTATCTCTAAAGTATTGACACAAATATCAATTTAACAAACTTAACTAAATTTAACCAGGTGAGGTAATAGCAATTTAGTCTAAGTCTTGAAGATAAAGACAAGGTGGTAAGATTCATTTTCCTTGTTTTCTTTCTGCTTTCATCTCATTTATAGGAATATTTCCCATACTTCACATTTTGAAAGAAATAATTACAGTAATCAGAATTTGACTGTTTATGAGCTGCAAATTGAGAGACACCATTTAGTCCTATTGCTATCAGTATAACTGTAACTAATAAGTATCTTTAACCTACCCATTATATAACACATCTCCAATGACATACATCCATACTCTACTGAGTAATCAATTTTATAGACTACTCCTGATCAGAGTGAGTTATGCATAGAAAGCCCTAAGAAAAAATGAATTAAAAGGATATCTTTGGCAGAAACAAAAACACAAATGAAAACAGGTTGTTTTGTTTTTTCTGAGCATTTTGTTCTTTCCAATCCTATAACAGCTCTGGGGGATTGGAGGCCTTGCTTAAAATGCAGAGAAATGCTAGCTTTCCAGCCCAGCAAAGAGGCTCCCAACATCAAGGACCCCAGGCTCAGAGTGGGGTCTAGCTGCCATCTAGTTTTAGGAGGTGCAGAGGGGACTAAAACCCATTTCAGGAAGAAATTGTATTTTCAACCTAAGGAGCTGTTTTCCATAGTATTCAATGACACTTATATGAAATACAAAATTCTTACTTTAAAACTCATTTTCAATCCCTCCATTAGAAAAATTTTAGAGTATACATTTATGATTATGAAGAAATACATTATTTTATAGATAACTTGTCTATGCATTTTTAATTTTGACTATATTTACATTAAAAAAAATACCCAAACCTCTCATAGAGAGCAGAAGGAAAAGAAAGGAGATCATTACACCATGGAGGGGAGGAGTCTTCTGTAGCTGACGGCATAGGGCTCAAGGTACCTGAGCAGAGGCTGAGCATCCTTCAGCTGCTGAGAAGGTAACCTCAGACTCATTTTCTGTAAAGTGCGAGTCTCACAATAGATCCTGTCTCCTAATCTTTAGGATCCTAAGTGTACCTGAATTTTAGCCTTAGTTTAATTTAACCTTTGTGTGGGTGTGAATGATCCACCTGAGTTTTCTCCAGCTACCTTCTTTGTTCCGCTGAAATACCAGTACGAGTAGTTGGCTTTCTCTAATGGAAAGATGATCCAATGCTCAAAAACGGGCAAAAGAGAGAGCTGAGCCTCTTTCTACCTGGGTATTCAGGGCACTATCTAGCAGCTCCTCAAAGCATCATCAGATTCTCTGGATGTGGTACCTTCAGTTGGCTTCTACTGACTGGGTTATTTTGGAACTCTGTAGAGGTGGAATTAGGTTGTAAAAAATAAAGATTAATGCACATAATTCCTATCCATAGCAATGCAAATGAATTTTATCTGATAACTGTGTACATGATTTCTGATTTGTCTAAAAGATTATTCCAAACATCACATTTTATTGTCTTATATTTTGCATTTATTAGCAAATCTATTTTAATGTTCCTGATTATCCAATCCTAAGATTCTTCAATGGCAATTCATTGCTTTCCCCTTTAAAAGAGAAATAAATAAGACATTTAACTTGAATTCAATTTAGGTAGGAGTCATAATTTTTATAATTTTGCAAATTATCCTTGAGAAGCAATTTAACTAATGAAAGATGTGCGTGTGTGTGTGTGTGTGTGTGGGCGCGCGTGCGCATGCCTGCCTGCATTCATGCATGTGTATGGCCAGAAAAAAAAAAAAATGAAATGTAATTACAACTTCCCTTGCTTGTTTGTTAACAGTTATAACCACAAATAATTAGCGACCCCCACTGGGCCTTAGCTGTATGCACATTAAGTCAGTCTATTGTGTCTAATTTAGAAAGTTCATCATAGCTTAGACAGATTGCTTTGCAACTTCACAGGGTTCAAGAGAGATCGCAGAAGCTAGCATTTAATGTAATTATAGAATAATGAGCACCATGTGTAAAAAAATTTCTGAGCACAAAGAAGTGAGAACAAAACCTGTCTTCAAACTACACAGAGGTTATGAAATGGCTAATTGGTTCAATTGTCATTTCCTCCCACTCAAGGTGTTCAGTCCTTGATTCATGAATTACAAAGTCCTTAAGCCTTTCCTCTGCCTGGATGAGAAAACTGTTTAGCAGAAGAACTATCAGCGGGGAAGCAATGGTAAAAGATACTGATAGAATAAAATTATCCAAACTCAGAAATATGACAGAAAAAATAATTGTAGCTCCAGTGAAATTTTGCTATGCATATCAAATAATGTATTTTTAATTCAGTACTAATCTTTCATGGATTTATTTAGGCTTTAATCTCTTTTTTATGCCACATGCTTTCAAATAAATGAATATAAGACAATTAGTATTTATACTGTATTTTGAAATATGACATGGTCTCCTCAGCTGAGCTAACAACAAGCTGGTGAGAGGGTCATAGTATCAACAGAGAATGGCAAGGTTGAATCCTTCTTAATTTAATATAATGTCCATTTCTCCTTAAAATGTACTAGCACCCTGTATGTCCCATATGACCCTTTTCATGCCTTCCTGCATTATCCAAGGGTATTCTTGAATTACAAATTAACCTCCCACCTCACTACTCACTTTCACCTCATAAATTTTTGATTCACATACTAGTTATTTAAAAGTTAACTTGTGGAACACCCATCTCTGACAAGACAGAACAAAAAAAGGGGGATATAAATAAAGGACCACTTTGTAGTGAGAAAAACATATACATAAGTATATATAAGATAAAATAGATATACAGCTACTTTCACTTAGTTCAATGAGAAGAAAAGTTTGTATTGTTTTTTCTGTGTATTTTTTATTTCTATTCATTTTAGTGAGAAAAAAAATCTAAAATAGCAATGAAACAGTTTCAAAACAGGTTAGTAGGACCTGTTACAATAATTAATACATTGCATATTGTTGCCTTCATAGTAGGTATTCAGAGGACAAGATGCAGACATGATACTTTGTCTAAACAATATTAGTGCAGACTTTTCTTCTCAAGGAACTAAAAGAAAGTAGCTGTGTATCTATCCTGTGTTATATATATATATATATATATATATATATATATATATATATATTTCTTTTTCAACAACAAAATATTCCTTTATTTGTATCCCTCTTTTTTGTTTTGTTTCATCAGAGATGGGTGTTCCATTGCTGTTAGAGAAGCTGTATTTGGAAAAGTCTTTAAAGGATCTTTGCATACTTGTTTCCAGTCCAAAGATTGCAGGTACTTGAATTCAGCCAAATAACCCATAATGTCTAATAGGCCATAATACTAGTAAGTTATTAGCACAATTGAGAGTTGTCTGAAGTTGTTGACACAGATGTGTAAATATCGTATTGTCTCCCTAGTGTAAAAACTCAACAGAAGAAGTAAAAATTGAGAGGTATAGCACAATTAAAAAGACTAGAATTCTTTTTCCTGGTGCTGGAATTGCTGTCTGTAAATAAGAATGGTCAAGTTTGAGCTTGTCAGAGCTGGGGATACAGCTCAGCAGCATAAGCACCTGCCTGGCAAGTGTAAGGTCCTGAGTTCGATACCCAATACAGCCAAAGAAAAAAATTTCAGCTTGTCTCTAGAACCAATCATCTTTACAACAGTTTTATGCTCACCAGTTACTTCCTTAAAGATATCCTGTTTCTTATGGTATTTCCCTCCAAGTATTCTGGTTATAATCTTTACAGTGATTTCAGGCTGCAGCCAATAGTCTGTTCAAGAAGTTCTTACCTTTTCCTTGTTAATCTCCATGACTTCGTTGAGTGCAGGCTTTCTTTTCTTTAGACTGAGCTCATCTCCGTGAAGCTGCTTTGCATCTCACTGACACTGTCCTCTCCAGCGTCTTCAGGGCGCTTGGCCCCAAACAACTTCAAGTGGAAGCTGTTGCTCCAGCTGAACCATATGTGCCTTTACACAGGTTAAATGTAACTTTCTCTTCTGCGTCTTCTATGCTTAACTCTCTAAAGACAGCAGCATCCTGCTGCTTCCTTTGCAGACCTCTTTGTACTTGTTCTTCAATAATTATGGCTGTGTTGCTTCTCTAGATCAAGCTGCCAATGAATGGTCCCTGGGTCCCTGTCTGTGTACTGAATATACCAGCTCTCATGAGGCTTTCAAGCATGTTGCACAAGCCTCCTTTGCTCCACCACTTAGTGAAGACAGTGTTTCCCCTAAACAGCATACATATGGGTGTGCTCTCAGCTGATGGGCTCTTCGCAGACAATATTGTCATACACACCCTTGGTGCCAAAGTATCTCCTGAGTAGTTGTAGAGAGTCATTGTGGAATTCCTCTGGAAAATAATCCATAAGCTGCTGAGGAATTTTCAGAAGACAGCAATAGTTGACTCTGAGATGCTGACATACAATGACACTTAAAGCCATTTTTGTCTGTCATTATTTCCCATGCATATGGCAATACCAGAACAGCTTTTTGAGACCTTTGGATTTAATTGTATTGGTGATGGCCTTGGGGGTGAGAAAGTCTGACTTCTCCACTGAGACCACTGAGGTGAACTTTCAGGAGAAGGGAAGCCTGCCAACCAGAAGCAGAAGCCCATTGAGCCACAAGATGCAGCCTCTAAAGCTTTTAGAACCACATAATGAAGGGGTTGCTCCGATGCCTGGCTCATTGGGAAGCTAGGAGTCCTGGAACGAGCTCTTCTTCTAGCACAAAGTCCTGTCTGCCCAAATGTCCCATGCTGGGTACCATGGAGATTCTGCTCCCTTGCATATCAGGTCCAGAGTCTTCAGGGTGGGGTCGCTCTTATGGCCTGCCACAAGTCAGGGAAGCAGGACAGACTGGGTGCTGGCTGGGCAACACTCAGTGAGTCTCTGCATGGATGGCCTCTCCCATGAGCTTGCGTGGCGGGAGAAGGTCTGGCTGTCATGGTCAGTGTCCATGCCTTCCACCTCATTCTGAGAGCTGGGGTCCTGAAACCCAGCCAGCAGTGCCTGACCGCTTGGGCTACCTGCAGCTTCTTGGCTGCCTGAAACCACTTCTGGATATTTGGTGTGGTTCAAGATAGCTTTTTGCTCCTTCCAATTGAGAAGCAGTCCAAGCTCTGGAAAGGATAAGCAGGAAGGTGTATGGAGGCCGAAAAGATTGTTCGACAATATTCTTTGTAATATGTATTCAAAATCACAATCACGAGGCTCTATTGAGTTCTGCAACCTGGCTGGTGAAGTGCTGAGGTTCTGGAGAGGACTAATACTGTTTAGATAAGATATCATGCCTACATCTTGTCCTCTGACTAACGATTACAAAGACAACAATATGCAATGTGTTAATTATTGTAACTGTCCTACTAACCTGTTTTAAAAATGTTTCATTGCTATTTTATCATTGAAAATGAATAAAAGATTGAAACATAAAAAATAACATTAAATAAAAGTCAACTTCTATGGAAATGCAAGCTCCATGAAACAGTTTTAAGGGTTTAAAGGTGACTTCTTGTGCAGTGGTTATGATGGCTTGTATAACTGTGTCATGCAAGACCCTAAATAAATGGACTTGTAGGATCAGTTTTTTTTATTAAGACATATATTTTTTCCTTCACATCTTGTTTTGAAATTTTACCCATATGTGTTTACCCATATTCTACCTAAAGTACAAAACAGATAATATATCTTCTTCTTTTTGATTATTCAGAATTTACAGTGTTTAGTTATTCTCATAAACATCCATGATCATTAAACAATGATCATTGGGCAGACAAATAGGAATCTGCGAAGAATCCAGGCTATTATCAAACTGCCAATTCCTTACAGTGAATAACCTGCACAGCTATGTCTTTCAGTCTCACATTTGCTAAGCTTTGTAGTAAGGATCAAATTCTGAACAGAACAAAAACACAATGCTATGTCTTATGGCCAGCCCCTACTGACTCCTACATTCAGTACTTCAGTATCGCCTGCATCTTCTGTCTAGCAACAGTGCAGGACTGGCTCTTAGGAGCTCCTATGGAAACAAAAGAGGTAGACATCACTGGGGCAAAATATATTCCTACACTAATGCAACTGAAAAATTATTTGTTCCAGGAAGCGCCAGTAACAGTGTAATTTCCAGTCAGAATTTCTACTTCTCTGAAAACTGGAAAGAAATACCAGGTGAAAAGATACCTATTCACATATGTATACAGACAGACACATAGGCAGCGACCTGGTGCGGCGGTTCCCGCGCCAGGCTGGAGAGCGCAAGGTCGCCAGTTCATACCCCCGTCCAGACAGACACACACACACACACACACACACACACACACACACACCCCATTACTCTCAGTGGCTAGGGCATCTCAGTGTGCAGACTATAAGACTCTGCCCAAAGCTCAGTTCCAGGCAGTGGCACCATCACCTATGGTTCAGACATTGTGAAGGCTAAGGAAGCTGAGTTTCTACTCATGAGCTTACTGCAAAGCCTCTTGCCCTGTACCGAGTCTTTTTGGGGGTGAAGCTCTTGCTTGTATTCTTTAAAGGAATAGAATTTGTATTCATTGCCTGTGTCTGCTGGCACTTTCTGTCATTCAGTCTCATTCTGAGACAACCACCCACCAGCACATCCCTGGAATTAAAAACATCAACATCATCTACCTCCCTGATGGGAAATTTTGTTGTCATTTGTTGCTTTGTCCTAAAAATAGGATATCAAAAATGAGGGGAGAGAAGATGAGAAAGGGAGTTTTTTAAATTAAAAAAAAAATTTAGAAAGGGAGTTTGCACTGCTACAATTAGATTCCTGCTAATGGAGGTTTTACATATTCTGTCTTTTCCTTTTCTTTTCTGACATCTCTGCAAGATTGACTCCAGCAGTTGCAGAATATAATTATGGACCTTCCCTCAGTGATATAGGATATTGATTTGCCTTCCCCAAGTAGTAAATTCTTAGTGACAGGAATTACATCTTGTCAATTTCTTTTCTACAAAGCCCAATACATAGCTAGACACACAAAATAATTTTAGATATATGTTTTGATTTAAATCATTTTGATAAGATGATTTAGAACAAGGTATTGAACTCGTTTCAGCTTTACTGTCTATGATACATAAAACATAAATAATTGTGAGTAGAATGTTTTAAGAAACTTACCCATATCATAAACATTTGGCTATATCAATTTATTAGGCTGATTGTGTACAGTAGGTGGTCAAAGAAAGATGGTTTTAGTCAGCATTATTAGTAATGTAAATTTAAATGCAAGGATTAGCCTTAAGAGATTATAATCAAGTGTAACGCTTGGGATTGATCTAAGAATGAAGATCCTCAGAGTAGAATCTAAAACCTAGATCTACATCCTGGAGGAGAAAAAATCATTTTACATGTGCAATTGTTTTAAACATGAACGGCTTCAGTTTACTTGGTGTACTACATATGTCTCTTACCTTCAGTTCTTTTATCCTTAGAAAAACACATGACAGTACAAATTATGGAGCCTATTCTTTAGTTAGTAAGATGAAGTCCAGAGCTCTATACTTAATGATGGTCACTGTAATTCCAGCCTTGTCTGTTCAACAGCCTCAATTTCTCCTGTTCCACTTGTTCAATAAAAAGACTTCTTTACTAAGGACCTCCAAATAATTGCACAGTGAAAACAAACCCCCCACCATTTACCTATATCTGCGGGTAGTCCCCAACATTGACAGAACCCCACTGCTTGATGGGAAATGGCGGGATCAGTGATTCCTAACACTGTGGTGCTCTTCCCTAGACAGAGTTGGAGGAGATTTGAAAAGAGCAAAATGGTCCTCTGGCTAAGCCAATTCTTCCCATCTGTCTACACTGGCTTCCACTGTTGGAATAAAGTCCTTCTCCCCCAGTTGTTCCAGTCTGTATGGCTTCCTTATTGTCAAATTTCAAGGGCACTATGCCCCATACCCTGCCATTCAAATAATTCTCTTTTTTATTGTTTGCTAAACAGAATTTAGAAATAATATTGGAAGTGGTTACTGACCACAAATATAAATTGAAGACTTTTACACATACCAAAGTGGTGCTTCTTGTCTGCTGGGTTCATCTTCTCGACCACAGTAAATGTTCACTGATGGTGTCTTACTTTCATAGACACCTCCCATCCGTGCACTAATGTAGTGCTTAGTATATATTGAGTGTGCAAAATAATACTTGGTGGTTAGATCTCTGGTGTATTTCATCAGGAAAACTTCACACATAAAAGGATCCCCCTTTATCTTTAAATCTTCAGTCTGATTCACCAGTTTACTCTGGGGACTATGTATGTTTCACTCAGGACACATCTAGAAGCAATAAGGAGTGTTTTATGGTTTCTCAAATGTCCTGCTATCTTGTTCAACAGGCACAGTGGGGGTGCTCTGATGTCTTAATGTTTATCTGTTGTTGAAGTAGCACTGTAGATGCTCACTGATGTTAAAATGGTAATATTTCATAACTTGAGCTTTGTCTTAAATATTTTGGGTTAGGTGATGCATGTATATAAATAAAAAAATTAAATGCACAAAGGGAAAAGCTACAGCAACAAAAATCTCCCTTATTTTGTTTCTTAAATTTCCAATTACATTCTACAAGGGCAATCTACTGCTCCCTGCTCTGCCTATTATTCTAGAGAGCAGTAGTTAATGAGGCTGTATTTTTTTTTTCTTGGTAGCAGGAGTCAAACTCAGGACCTCACGCTTGCCAGGCAGGCGCTGTGCCACGGAGCTGTATTCCCACCCCTAAAGCTGCATTATTAGCTGCTTATTATTGTCAAATTTTAACACCAAACTCATATACACCACTCTAAGAACTATATAGTTTTCTATTGTAGTGAATGCTGCATTCTAGAGAGGATGTGCATTGTTTTAATTTTTCAGGCTGTTGTAATAAAATATCCTAGAGTGGGTAAGTTATGAATAACAGAAATGAATTTCTCATAACTCTAAGGGCCTGTAGATCTAAAATCAAGGCACCAAAACTTTCGTGTCTAGTTTGGGGCTTGTTCAGTGCCTAGGGCAGAAATGTAAAGGGCTGACTTTGCTTCCTGAAGCCCTTTTATGAGAACGCTAGTCCTTCAGTGCCTAAGGTCTCTCTAAAGGCTTCCTCTCATAATACGGTTGTATTGAAATTAAGTTTCTAAATGAATCTTGGAGAGACACACATAAACACTATAACACATATACACGAACAAGTGAACATTTTCTCTCTCCCATCTATTCTCTCATTCCACTGCTTTGTATTCCTTAACCCAAAAGATCACATGCTATCCTTTATTTTAAAAAATATTAATGAAAAATTTATTCACTTTTTTTTTTTTTTTTTTTTTTTTT